>CACSLK010027624.1:802808-819351 GCA_902706635.1 Striga hermonthica | reverse complement strand
ATAATAATTTCACAAGATTTTAAACGTAAAATTTAGTTTTTAATCACAATAGAAAAATCATGGTAAGTTGTATTGAAAATGTGTTATGAGATAAAACAATTAAATAAAATAATTAAATAAAATACTTGATGGAAATAGAATGCATTAATTACCTTTGACTTTTCTTACTACTAATTCTAGTAAATAAAATACCTTTTTATATAAATATAGATTCTTCCAAAATAATTACAATAATGTATCAAATCTGCTTTTCAAATCATGGACTTATAATCCCTTTAAAACTGCAACTGATTAATGAAAGAAAAAAAAATCTATTGTATTTGGTAACATAATATTTCATAAACATGAAGAGTAACCGATTGACTAAAAATATGGAATGAGAAGAATTTTGGATTTTGAATTTCATAATCTTCCAAAGCAACAAAAACTAGAGAAACAATTCTCGTCCATGATCAAGAACAAGTTCTCAACAAATACGAGAAGCAAAAGATAATTTTCATTGTTTGAATATTGTTGAGTATTTTATTGTTTTGATGTTCTTTTAAGTTTTGTGTGTTTATCTTGGATAATTTCCACTTTCTTTCTTTTTTTGTCCGGACAGAGTCGTTCGGGTCGAGAGCGAGGCCCTGAGGATGTGAGAAGCGGCATAGTTCGGGTGGAGAGCGATCGGCCGATCGACTTTGGCCTCGGCTCAGCCTGCGAGGGAGACGACATCGGAGGTGGAAAGCCTGTCTTGAGAGATTTCTAGGTGGTCTAGGTCGACTGATTTCTCGCCCTTCTTTTAGCCGACAAGTTTGGCGGAGGGGGGTGGGAGGAGGGATAAGGGGATGGAGGAGGGATAAAGGGATGAAGGTGGTGTATGTGAAAAAATTGCGGTATTGGAACGGATGTCCCCATAGAAGATGGTTGCGATGAGGAGAGAATCAGGATGGCTGATAAATTTCACTCGATGTATATTTTATGTATATATGTGTTCCGATCTGTCGCTTGCTTGAATTACGAAAATTTTGAGAGTATATTTTATGTATATGTGTGTCCCGATCTTTCGCTGGCTTGAATATATTTTATGTATCTTTTATGTATATGTGCAGAGATTGTGATTATATATTTCTAGGGCTTTGGACTTGAATTTGAGGGTTTATGAAATGAAGTTGAGGGTGTATATTTTATGGGAATTTCAAATTTTAATGTTTTTTTTTTTCCGAAACGACAGAGAATTTTATAGATCAAAACGCACAAATGTGCAAATTACAACTAGAGCCGCAGCCAAAAGCTGAATAAACTGGGAGGACTGGTCCGAAGACCGCCTAAATCCGACACTAGCAACACTAGAATCACAAAACAAAAAACAAAACAAAACAAAAACTACCAAAATAACTATGAAGCTCCCAACATGAGAATCTACTAGCTCCCAACAGGAGAATCAACACTGAGGCCAACGGCCCAAACCAAAAACACGCGACCTAACGAAACAAACAAACAAAACAAAGGAACAAAAAGACGAAACTACCAAACAAAACAAAACAACAACCCAAAATAAAAGAGCCCTTCCAAAGAAGATACACCAAACCGAACCAGCGGAAACGAAGCAACTGTGAATCCTGCAGCCAGAAGAACCGACCCCAAAACTGCCCAAACCACTCGGTGGCCTAACGGTGCCGAAACCCTAACCCCGGAATAGCACCAAGCCACCCCACTCCACGATCACTACACCCGAATGCCCCGGACGGACAAAAGGGTGTCGTGACCGCAACACCCAACCCCGAAACATTTGGAATCAGACCGAGGCCGCCGCACCGTCACATCACCTCTCCAGCCAACACCACTGGCAGAAAGAAGAAACACGAAGACCCCTGCTACTCGACGCCGAGAACAGAGGGAGACGACCTCGAACATCAACGATGCCCCAATCACCCGACCAAGAAAGAAGCCGAGCAATTGAGACGCGTCCCGCCCCGAGAACAGCGCGACGGCTCCACCGCCCTCCAACAGAACGGCCACCGCCCAGAATTGACGCGCCGACCCTGGAAAAAGCAACGACCAGTCGCAAGAGGCGAAGCCCGACTCCATGGAGCGCAGAAGATAAGCGGAAAATTGGGGGCGGGGACCAAACGGCCAAGGGCCGGAGACTGCCGGCTAAGCCCAACGACGACTGTGGAAGGCTGACGAAGGCTGAGATGTGACGAGAAGGAGCGAGCGGATTTGGGGATTTTTTTGGGTTAGGTTTCAGCTAGTATTGAGGATCTATAAATTTTAATGTTTATTTAATAATTATTAATAGTTTATATTAATGTAAGAAGACAATTTTATCCGATTGTCGTCCTTTTTATTTACTTTATTTTGTTAGTGTTCTATGCTCATTTGTGTGTTGTACAACTTGTATATATATACTTTATGCTATATAAATAATTACATTTTATAATCTAAATATTAACTAGATTTTGGTTATAGTGGACTAGGACAATTTTTTTATATTTTTTTACATCCTGAAGAGTACTTATATCATGTTCGACATATAAATGTTGTATAGATCATTGACATAACAATAAGTAAAAATTATAAACAAAAAATAAACTGAAAATACACACGATAATATCTTAAAGTATATATATTTTGTTTTATATATTGGAAATATACACGATAATATCTTAAAGTATATAATTTGTTTCATATACTGGAAATAATAACCACATATAACCAATAAATATACCGTATAACCAATAAATATACCATTTGAAATTCCCTGATAAATATACCATTTGAAATTCCCTGCTTCCTTTGGAAAATGTTTTAAAGACATCATAAAGTATAAAAATTGTTTTCAAAACAATGCAAATTGTTTCAAGTTGACTGATGCTTGCTAAAGATATATTGCATGAATAAAAACACTACATAAGCCAAAACTAAACATTTAAGGGTCTGCAAATTTGAAGCACAATACATATCAAGCTATAAGCTAGTACAGGTATTAGAAACCCCAAACATATTCTTAACTGAATAACAACCTTCAATTCATGAATAATTGAATTTTTTTATCTTGTGAAAAAAAAAAAATCAATGCTAAACTGCTTCAAACCGTCTCATGCTTGAGCTGCATATATTGCATAAATAATAACATTGCATAAACCAATACTAAACATTTTGAGGTCAGATACTTTGAGACACAATAAAAACAAGAAGCAAAGCCAGTGTAAAAAAAAAAGGGGGGGCGGATAACTTAGAGATACGAAACCTAATATGTAACAATACAACAAGCTTCAATTGATGAAAAAAAAAAGAAAAAGAAAAAGAAAAGAAAAACAATACTAATCTTGTTGAAATTTCCTACTATGTATATATATTTAATAAATAATAACAATACATAAATTAGTGCTATCAACAAACTCCTCGTCAAGCAGCATCTCGTCCATAGTCGTCGAAATCTTCACCTTCAACAAAATCGGAGTCTTTGTCGGGTTTTGCTTTTGCGAAATTGGGAGACTTTTATTCTGGCGTGCTCGCTTCTTCTTCGGTTGTTGTTACTCGACATCTCCGGCGACATTTTCGTCGAAAATTTCTTTTCTAATTCTGCTACGCGGTTTCTTGGAGCCACTATGTGTGGATTTAGCTTTGAAATTGTAGCTTCCACTGGACAAGCTTGCAGTCGACCTTATGTTTAATGTTGCAAAGCTATTAAATGAATCTTGGCTGTGGGGGTTCTCCTTCGCGCGGGGATGGTCGATTTTTACTATTAATTATACTTTTGTTCCTCGGCAAAGAAGATGGTGTAGAAAAAAATGAACTAATTGAGAGCAATGACGCGACAGATAAAGGAGATAACGTGAAATCGATTTCTGATTTATGAGAGAGAGAGAAAAGAAAGAGGTGGCTTATGAACGATAACCACACACAATAAAATCGACATTTACTAATATCCCATAACTTACCATATCACAAAAGAAAAAAGGATTAAAAAAGTCAATATTGAAAAGTATCGTATATATGCAAATATTTCTTGCATGTTATTCCAATTTGCTAATAAATAAAAAGAACTAGTAGATATGCAAATATTTTTTGATGAGTTCGTTGGTGGCATAATTTTCTCATAATTAAAAGGGAAGTACGCCAATTTCTCAATTCAAATTGCAATAATGAAGTACACCATTTACATAAGAGAAAATTACACACCACTAATATATATTCTTTATAGTATATGTTTACACCTAATTAAAATTTTATTTGTAAAATTGCTGAATGACCACAAAAATTGCACGTACCAGAATTTAGGTTTTAGTCAAATTACCTATTATTTAAGGAATAAACTGGATCAGATGTGATTTACTTTATCTCCTCCAAAACCACTCACTATCTTTACCAAAATACCCCAATATTTAGTCTTTGGAAAAAAAAAAAAAAAAAACTGCAAACCTTTCTCTCCATGGCGAAAACTAAACTCCCACATATTTCTTAAAAAAGTCTCTTATTGGTGTCCATGAAACATCACACAGAAGGTCGACGACACATCAAATATGTGGCTTGTCTAACGGTGGTGAACCCATGGCCTTCACCTACAACGTGAAGGACAGTAAGAGGAATTTTGACATTTGTTTTGGTAGAAGGCATGACTGATCGAGAACTGGGTGTCGAGGCGGATGACCGACGGCTTGACGCGAGTATCGTTAGTGAAGATGATGTTGGAGAGGCCGATGATTCTGGCTCCGACACCGGAAACGGTTGTATCATCGGCGAAGGAGGTGCAAGGTTGGAGCAATTTGCAAGAACTGTAGGAGAAGTACTGCAACGAGCATATATCAAAACTTTAGAATGAGCAGTATATGTTGAGTATACAAACAGTATATTTTCATTTTATACACATTCTTATGTTTTGTATATTGTAATATTTTACGGCTACATTCAATATGATTTGTTTCCATGTTTACTTGATGTTCTATATACACTTTTTTTTTCGGAATAAAGATTTATAATAGGTAGTCATGTGTTTGATACAAATTTATAATTTGTATATGTTACGATTTTATTTGGTATATAACATGGTAAAGTAGTGTAGATCAACTGTAGTTCCAAACTTGTTTATATAAGGTATATAACACTGTGTTGTTATGCAAAATTTAACAACTGTATTAGTGTATATGTATAACTTGGGCTTTTATGTAAATGTGTATTGTTTGGGCCTTATTCTGTATTTTAGCATTGGGCTTTTCCTTATTCTATTGTTATTTGTTGTGGCCTGTTTAGCTGTAATTAGGTCAAGTATAAATAGGCCTTACTCTCCCTTTTGTAAACACTTTTCATTTTTCTGAAATAATATTTTCTCTTCTTTCTCTCTCTACGCTCGTCTTCTCCAATTCTTCATCTCTCTCTCTCTTTCAATCGTTCAATTACAGAACTTATCATGGTATCATTCGCCGGACGACGATCCTATCGCCGTTGTTTTTTATCTTCCGCCGCGTTATACACATCTCCTCTCTCTCGATCTATGTCTCTCTGATCGAAACCCTATTTTTTCCGATTTTTTTTCTCTCTGTTCTTCGATTTGTGTTCTGAAATCCATCTCATATACTTATCTATGGCAACTACGATGAATCCATCAGACGATCCATCCTCTCCTCTCTATTTGCATGCCAGCGACAATCCAGGTGCACTGATCGTAGCGGAGCTCTTTAATGGAGAAAACTACGTCTCGTGGTCACGCGCCGTCATGATGGCACTCAGCGTCAAGAACAAAATCGGCTTCATCGACGGTTCTCTGCCTCCGCCTTCGATGACTGGTAACATCATTCTATATGTCTCTTGGCTGCGTGCGAACAACCTTGTGCTCTCCTGGTTATTAAACTCGATTTGCAAAGATATTAGACAATCTCTGTTGTTTTTCACTACTGCTCAAGATGTTTGGACTGAAATGAAAACGAGATATGTTCTAAGCAGTGGACCTAGGGTTTTTCAACTAGAGAAGTCCTTAAGTACAATTGCTCAGGGTTCTCAAACCATCACTCATTATTATAATGCATTTAAAGCCTTATGGGATGAATATGTGACATACAGACCCATTTTTTAGTGTACTTGTGGTGCTTTCAATTTCTGTGCATGTCATATTTTTGAATCTCTGGTTGCTTCTCAGCAACAAGACTCTGTCATGAAATTTCTTGTTGGATTAAATGATTCTTATTCATCCCTAAGGAGCCACTTCTTGTTGTCTACCACTATGCCACCTCTGTCCAAAGTGTATTCCCTTCTCCTTCAAGAAGAAACACAGAGAACACTTCACAATAACCCTCAAACACTTGATTCTGTCGCCATGATAGCCAAAACCACTCCCTCTCAACCAAAATTTCAGAAACCTCCTTATAACAAAGACAAAAAGAAAGTCCGTTGTACACACTGTGGCTACAATGGACATACTGCTGACAAATGCTTTCAGTTGATCGGGTATCCAGCTAATTTGATTGGCCCCAAGGGTCCAAGACCTAATGCCTCTCATTCTGCCAACTTCACTCAAACTGAACTTGTGGCCTCACCTGCAACCTCTCAGAATACCAACATTACTGATGCTCCTTTTCATCAATTTATAGCTTTCAAAAAGGCACAGGAAATGAACAATGCAAATGGCTCTACTGGAGCTAATGCTGTTGTGACTACTGCTTTCCCTGATGTTGCAGGTATATTTAAATCTATTTCATGTCTAGCATCTACATCTATCACTAAGAATACCTGGATTATTGACACTGGTGCAACAGACCATATGGTCTGTGACTTATCCTTTTTCTCCACCACACCAACTTCTATTTCTGTGAACATCAATTTACCAAATGGTCACCACACAACTGCATGTTTCAAAGGCAATGTTCAATTATCTGATCACATAACACTACATGATGCCCTATATGTTCCCAGTTTCAATTTCAACCTCATTTCTGTCTCTAAATTAGTTCTTCCACCAATTGTTTGGTTCAATTCATTTTTTCAAAATGCCTTTTACAGGACACAGCCACTCAGAAAATGATTGGTTCTGCTGACCTGACAGATGGGCTATATCATTTTTCTAACCATTCTGTTGCTCATTTCAATGTATCATCTACTTTACCTGTAAACAATGAATCTGTTTGTTCTGCTGTTGTAAACAATCAGACTTGGCACCATAGATTGGGCCATCTTTCTTACTCTAAACTTCAAAAATTGCATATAGCTTCTAGTTGTAAGGATATGTCTCTTGTACCTTGTGATATCTGTCATTTCTCTAAACAGAAAAAGTTATCTTTCCCTATTAGTACTTCCATTGCATCTGCACCTTTTGACTTGATCCACTGTGACTTATGGGGACCTTTTTCTGTTATCTCACATGAAGGGTATAAGTATTTCCTCACTATTGTTGATGATCACACTAGGGTTACTTGGATATATCCTCTATCTGTTAAATCTGAAACAAAACAGAGTATTTCTCATTTCTATAACATGATTCTTACTCAGTTCAATATAAAAATAAAAGTTCTTAGATCAGATAATGGCACTGAGTTCCTGCTTAATGATTTTTATTCTTCTCATGGCATCCTGCATCAAAAATCATGTGTTGAGACCCCTCAACAAAATGGTAGGGTGGAAAGAAAGCATCAACATTTACTTCAAGTTGCTAGGGCTATTCTTTTTCATGCACATTTACCTTTGAAATTCTGGATTGATTGTGTTATGACAGCTGCTCATATTATTAATAGAATTTCTACCCCTGTTTTACAAAACAAGTCTCCTTTTGAAGTTTTAAACAAAAAGGTTCCATCTCTTGATCATCTAAGGGTCATTGGCTGTCTTGCATATGCATCTACTTTGATAAATAACAAATCCAAATTTGATCCAAGAGCTTCAAAATGCATCCTTCTTGGGTATCCAATAGGTTGTAAGGGATATAAACTCTACAATTTAGATACCAAGAAAACATTTATCTCCAGAAATGTGCATTTTTATGAATGTGTGTTTCCTTTTCAAAATACCATTCAAAATGATAAACTCTTTCCACCTGCTCCTGATTTCTCCTACACAGATTCATCACATACAAATTTCCAGACCAACACTTCTCCATCTCAAACTCCAGATACTACTCTCTTATCATTTAATACATCACTTGCTATAATGTCTGTTCCTTCTCCTACAACCCATACAGACACAACTACCCAACTATCATCAGCACCATCCCTTACAAGTCTTCAACATACATCTTCTCAAATAAATCCCCACCTAGAAGAAAATCATCCAGAGTTTCTAAACCTCCCTCTTACCTCAGCATTTATGATCATTCCATTCCAACCTCCTCTTCTAACACATCTTTCTGCACAACTGGGAAATCCCCTAAATATCCCATCTCATCTTACTTATCTACTAGTTAACTATCCACTGAACATTCTTGCTTTACTGCTGCCATTTCTGAAAATTTTGAACCAAAAACTTACACTCAAGCTGCTAAAAATCCTTTATGGCAAGCTGCAATGCAAAAAGAATTAGATGCTTTAGAAAAAACAAACACATGGATTTTAACTGATTTACCAAATGGTAAGCATTACATAGGGTGTAAGTGGGTTTACAAAATCAAGTATAATTCAGATGGTAGTATAGAAAGGTACAAAGCTAGACTAGTAGCTAAGGGTTACACACAGGAAGAAGGAATTGACTATTTTGAAACTTTTTCTCCTGTAGCAAAGATTTCAACTGTCAGATTTTTAATTGCTTTGTCTTCCATTAAAAATTGGCACATCCATCAATTGGATGTCAACAATGCCTTTTTACATGGTGATTTAGAGGAGGAAGTTTATATGACTCCTCCTTCAGGTTACTGTTCTGATAACAAGGTGTGTAAATTGGTCAAAAGTCTCTATAGTTTGAAACAAGCATTTAGGCAATGGTTTCAAAAACTTACATCTTGTCTGATATCTTATGGTTTTAAACAATCTACTGATGATTTCTCTCTATTTACTATGTTTAACTCTGATACCTCTTCTTTTATGGCTTTACTTGTTTATGTTGATGATGTCATCCTTGTTGGTAATAATCTGACAGATATTGAATTCATTAAAAATCATTTACATTCCTGTTTTACTATAAGAGATCTTGGCAAGTTGAAATACATTCTTGGTTTAGAATTTGCCCACTCTGATAAAGGCATAAACATGTGTTAAAGAAAATATGCCCTTGATATTCTCTCTGACACTGGTTTTTTAGCTTCTAAACCTGTTATTACTCCTATGTCTGCCACTCTGAAATTGTGTGCTGCCACTGACAATTGTGAACTCACTGATGCTACTGATAGAAGGTTAATTGGTAGATTACTCTATTTGACTATCTCCAGACCTGATTTATGCTATAGTGTACAGTCTCTCAGTCAGTTTTTATCAAAACCTACAAAGGTTCATTTATCTGCAGCTCACAGAGTACTAAGGTACATCAAAGGTACAGTTGGTACAGGTATATTCTTTCCCAGACAATCTTCTTTACAGTTAATAGCATATTGTGATAGTGATTGGGAAAGCTGCTTAGATACTAGAAAAAGTATCACAGGTTACTCTTTTTTTTCGGTAATTCTCTCATTTCATGGAAGTCTAAAAAGCAAAGTACCATTAGCCGGTCTTCAGCAAAAGCTGAATACAAGGCAATAGCCACAACCTCACGTGAAATACAATGGCTGACTTACCTATTTGATGATTTTCATTTATCTCACTCTTCTCCAGTTTCTTTATTTTCAGATAGCCAATCAGCCATTGCCCTTGCTAACAATCTTGTTTTTCACGAAAGAACCAAACACATACAAATCGATTGTCACTTAATCTGAGAGAAGATTGCTGAAGGACTTATCCATCTATAGCACATCAACACCAAGGAACAAGTGGCTGATCTATTTACAAAGCCTCTACCCCAACTCCTGTTTTCCCATCTGCTTTCAGAGATTAACATGAATAACATCCATGTTAATCTTGTGGGGAGGGGGGGGGGGGTATTAGTGTATATGTATAACTTGGGCTTTTATGTAAATGTGTATTGTTTGGGCCTTATTCTGTATTTTAGCATTGGGCTTTTTCTTATTCTATTGTTATTTGTTGTGGCCTGTTTAGCTGTAATTAGGTCAAGTATAAATAGGCCTTACTCTCCTCTTTGTAAACACTTTTCATTTTTCTGAAATAATATTTTCTCTTCTTTCTCTCTCTACGCTCGTCTTCTCCAATTCTTCATCTCTCTCTCTTTCAATCGTTCAATTACAGAACTTATTAAACTGCTAACACAAAGATTAAACAAATAGAAAGCTGTAAATTGGTATGATTTTTGTATATCATGAAGTCGGGTGTTCGTGGAACAAAGTTATTTAATGTGTGTATTTAATATGTCCGAAAGGGGATCTTCGTACAGGAATAAATGTTGCTTTTTATAGTAATTCTAGGCTCTTCTTTTGAGACTGGTTCGGTGGCATTAAATGCGATTTAACGGTATGATATGGGCAGCTGATTGACATGCACCCCATCTGTGTTGTTCTCCATCTTGATCTCGGTTCTTCATAGAAATCGGTTCTCGATATTATGGATAAATCAGTTCTCTTTACTGATTCGCGCCGAGGTCTTTCAAGTAAGATTTTTATGCCAATTTTTTCGCTCACGTGCCAAGATTAATCTTCCACGTGGCTTCTCTCAGTTGGGCTGGTCAGGTCTGTTGTCAACGTAGAGGCCCTCAAAATTAGAAGGCACACAAGTAGTGGTGGCTTCTGATGTCATCATTGTTTTCTAGGGCTGACCTGAATAACTTAAGGTATTAGTTGAGTTGTATAGTTGACTGCAACTAATGGCCTTCAATACAAAAAGTTGTGACGGTTAAAACGGACACGCTGGTTAAGAATAGATGCACTTGCACTTAATACATATAGGGATTTGAAAAACATCATCTTATTTCAAACGGTGGCTTTATTCATGTCAACATTTGGTTGGTCCACCTGCCTTAAATAAAAAATTTGAAACATTTTATTTGGGGACGCGTCGATTCCATGTGCCATCGACTAACAGATACTTTAGTCCATCTATAAATACAAGACTTCTTCTCCTTCTAGAGTTTCACTTTTGCAATCTTCAGGCTCCCAAATTTTTGAACTTTCCTTGCTTGCTTCTTCACTTTCAATTGCGCATGAGCTACTTCTGCAATGCTTCTAAAAAGATTTTAAAATTTTTGGTAAAACTTAGTTGTTGGTGTTATATACTGAAAGTTTAGCTTTAGATGATATTACATTTCTGCCCTTTATGAATGAGAAAAATGTTCGATTAAAAAAGTTCTATGTTCTATTGTTTTGCACTTAGATAGAATGGGTCATCATCAGAGGAACATAAGATCATTCTATAAGTGACTTGCGCAACAAGATTTATTGGTTCACAACCAAGATGGAAATGAACACCCAATCAGAACGGTTGTAGTGTCAACAGTACAGTTGGTCTTTACTGATTAGTTGCACTAGTACAATTATGTATTGAATAGGATCGTAGAGAGGAAAAGTTTGTGTTATACTGATCATCGTAACGAACTATGCCTTGGCTAATAACTAAGCTCTCTTAACTCGTAAGTTATTAAACATACATATATATGCAGTACTTATTACTTTGATTCACTTGGGTGAGGTTCAGTTCACTGGACTGATATTCTTATTGTCTTGGGTAACATTGCTGCATGTAAGATGTGATGTTAGAATATTTACGGTCGTCATGTGCTTTAGTTTGATGATGTCTCCGAAATAAGTTCATGAAGGATTGTTATGCTAAACCCTGCAGGTGGATTATGTTCCGGCATAATAATAAAGCAATGAACGAGCGCTAGCTGCGGTAATATAATATATTAATTAATTCTTGATTATCAGTAATCAAATTAATTAACGGACATTATATATCTTAAACATGGTGAGGTAATTTGTGTAGTTATTATTGGAGTCTCAAATGTAATTTAGGATAGGAAAAGGGAGTGCAATAAAATTATGTTAGTGGACCGTAATATTATTTAAGTAATTAGAGTGGGCCAGACCCACAGTTAGTTCATTACTTAAGAAGCCCTATTCATATTTTCCTAAGGGTCCCTACTTTGTAGCTCAATTTATACATCATTATGCTCATAGAAAAGAGAAACATAGATCTAAATTCTCCTACGTGTGATATACATCATCATGTGCGCCTCTCTCTCTCTCTCTCTCTCTCTCTCTCTCTCTCTCTCTCTCTCTCTCTCTTTCTCTCTCTGTCTGTCAGTTTTCTGTTCGAGCTTTATCTTCTTCTTGTTGCTCTGCCGGTACAAGTTAAAGAGGTGTTTGAGTAATACAGTAGAAGATCTCGTGGTAACCGAGACCATGTGATAAACATATATTCACCAACCCCGGAGAAGATGATCGCCGACCGTCGTGAGCACCGGACCGCAGTCGACGACCTGCTACGTTGACCGCCGCCGCAATCGACTAGAGCCGACACAACCAGCTATGCGACACGACCTGAAGACCCCACGACCCGACGCTGACGGCCTACCGCAGCCCACGCCCCAACGTCGATTGATCCGTGTGATCCCGATATCATTCTGTTATGTTGTTCTCAGTGTTCCTGAATCCGTAGATTCAGATAAAGTTTAAGCCATAAGTTTTCTATGTCAAACCTTTAGATTCGTTGTGCATAGGTTCATGTTTGCTTTTGAATTAGTGAATTGTACATAACGAGATCCTCATAGATCCCAAAATTTGTTTCACTTTTTCTTTTTTGCACTTCAATTTAAAATTTCTTCGAATCGTTGCGAAATGGCATCTAAAAATGAGAAACGTGTGACGTCTAGTGCAAGTCATGAAGCATCTACATGTAGACATGGCAAAAAATCGGGCTGGGCCGGGTTTTGTTTTGGCGACCCTGAACCGGCACAAACCTAGGGTCGTGTCGGGTCCATGACCCGGCGGGCCGGTCCCGGCCCGGGTTTGGACCCGGCCACATAAAAAAATTACAAAAGAAAAAGAAAAATTCAACAGCAATGTATTTTTCCATGCCGACACAGACCCGGCCCGGCCCGGCCCGCCGGGTCAAGGTCGAAAAAAACATGACCCTTGACCGGACCGTTTGAAATTCGTGTCGGGCCCGGACCCGTGGTCAATTGGTTTGACCGAGCCGGGTCCGTGCCGGTTCCGTGCCGGGTCGATGGGCCGGGTGACCCGTGGCCATGTCTATCTACATGTGATGATTTTAAAAACTCAGATTTTGGCGATGAAGTATTTTTCAGTGGGACCCTCGCTTCATCGAACATCTCGAGATAAAGTGGGGGGATATTGAAGGAGATCTCGAGGTTGAGGAGGCTAAGGCTACCCCGGAAGTATATTGGAGGAGGTCGGCTCGTCAGTGGCCCGATGTCGACATGGAGTTTTAGGGAGAATCGAGTATCTTGACTGATGCCGACATGGTAGTAATTCTGGAAAATGCTCGGGTTCCACCCACGGTAAGAATTTTTGCCCATTATTCGGGAGAGAGGATCCATAGTCCACCCCCTGGCTGTATAGGGATTTTCAAAGAGAGCATATGGTCGGGTCAGCGATTTCCCTTACCCAACATTCTCACCGACTATCTGTGCACTTGGGAGATCGATCTTAGCCAAATCACGCCAAATAGCTAGAATAAAATAATCGGACTTTAGTGCTACACATCCAAAAGGTTTGGGAGTTCTCCCCCTCAAACGAAGAGATGAGAAGTATACTTCTCTTTAAGAGGAGCCGAGAAAGAGAGGACGTGTCGTTGATGTGTGTTTCTTCTGCTTGGCAAAGCCGCTGTCGGGCTTAAAGTTAAGGACTTGGTCACCGAGATAACAGAGACACTGCACGGCTTCCAAGAGGAGTGGTTATGGGTCGGTGGATTGGCAGTCAGCTGACTTCAACCTCGAGTTGCTGGGAGATGGGATGACTATCCCAACCCCATTTATTTCGTACGTAAGTCCCTTTTCTTCATCACATTACTCTTATAGATTGTTGTTTTTTGTACTAACAGGTTGAAACTTTCATATTTGTAGCTCGAAGAAAGAAGGAACCTAAGCACAATGACGACTTTAAAGTACGATTGGAGGAAATCCTTCAACTAAGCCACTCAGAGCGGAGTTACCATCATTTGTTGAAAGATCTGCAGCTCGAGCCAACGAGTTTGACTCTGCATCTTATCAAATACGACTTGGAACCTGGTATGTTGGCTGCATACTGTTGTTTTGCTTGGGATTGTTGAGGCCGACGTATTTATTTGCTTACCCCAACATCAATTAATGGACTGGTTTCTTATTTTTTCTTTTTGCAGTTTATTATCCACTGCTCGAATATTACAGGTTCGAATCTGTTCCTGAAGCTAAAAACTTCTATCGTCGTTATCCCAGTCTGTATCTTCAAGCCAAAAATGGCAAAAACATAAACAACGAAAAAAAGAAACCCGAGATGGCACACATGCAACTGATTCAGTCGAGATGGTAGAAGAACACCGTCGGTCAGGGATCCACCAGTGCCATAGGGAGTTCGGGCGCGACTAGCCGTGAGGTTGTACCTAGCCAGAGCGTCGGGCTTGCTCTGAGTTTGGATCCTAGTCAAGAGCTAGTTGTTGGGGAAAGAGATGATGTACCTATTCCGAATCTGGGGCTGCCCACTCCCCATGTTAAGGTCGCAGAGGTGTAGGAGGTTGCACGCTTCGATATGCAGGTAATATTATCGGAATTGGAGGCGCCCGAGGTCGAAAAGAGGGATGTTGGGGAAGCTGAGCCCCAGAAGAAAAAGAGGCTGAGAAAGAGGTCGGCAGATGAGCTCTCCGCGGTGCAAGAGGGGAGAACAAAGCAAAAGCTCTATGTCGGTCAATTTGGGAAGGAGAAAATTGCCCCATCCACCAACTGGGGTTAATCATAGCTTCGTATTGACGGAAAGAGGAATTCCACTTTAACCTATCGAAGAGGACAATGGAGGACTGATACGCTAAATTCCAGTCAGGGGAGATGCCCAGACTCCCCAACAAGTATCACCACCCCTCGCATGTCTTCGATGCTGCTCGGGTTCCCTTGATGTCGTGGGACCTGGTTACCAAGGCGGGGGTTTCTGCATGTTGAGAATTCACAAGTTCGACTATGCCAAGGCCAGTCTGGACAGGGCCTTGGTGAGTCTTAGCGCCGCAGAGGACGAGTTCCGCATGACTGCCACTGAGCTCGACGAGAAGAAGGACTAGGTGGAGCTTCATGAGGAGGAAATTTCTTCTTTGGAGACGAAATAGGCTGCTCTCAAAGCTCAAGCGACCGAGATGGAGGACCAACTGAAGGCGGCGCACGCCGAAATTGAGCTCTTGATGGCCAAGAAGAAGCGCCTCGTAGCTGACAATCACAGAGTCATCGACCAGCTCCGCGTCTCTAAGCAAAAGGAGATATTCAATGAAGAGTTGTTCTTTAAGGAGCGTAAAGAACATCAGAAAATCCGCCAAGACTGCTCTGAGAAAGAGACGTAGTGGATCCAGGTGAAAGAGACCACTAATGACGAGTTGGCAAAATTGGAGAAGGGGGCATCCGGTTGGGCCGAGTTCATGTACGAGCGAGGCCTCGAGACGGGCAAGGGCATCAGGGTCAAGGAGTATAAGTCCTTGATAGATCTCGAGGAGGATATCGAGTACAACACCTTCCTGAACCTTTTTTAGGTCATCCGTCGATTCGAGTCAGGATCTACGATGTCAACGACCTCAAACTTATGCAAGACCGAGAAGTATGAGTTTGAGCCCGAGCTGGAGACAATGCATATTCCCGCCTCTAACAAAGAGCAGGAGTGTATTGTGAGTGGTTCCTGAGAGAGACTGAGATGCAATAAGTGAACCCCGAGGTCCCCCCTACCCCCCACCTGTTGGGTTCGATATACCGTACGGAACAGAGTTTACAGCGGAATTTAAAATTTTATAAGTATTTATCTTATAAATACTTATTCCGTACATAAGTATAACGATATAACGAATAAGCATCATTTAAAATCTAGTAACTTTTACTAATTTTGATTTGATATGTAATTTATAAAAATTACCTTTGTTCTTGAACTCCTTCAAAACCGACGATGTATGAGGAAATCAATTCCCGGTTTGGTAACGATCACTTCTTGTGGTTACTCACTTTAGGAATCCAAATGTCTTCCCTCTAATCGTATCCACCTTTTTAAGTCCAGTTCCGACAATAGTTCCTTCGCTAGTAGAAACTACTCGGTTTTATTCAATAAGTATGGAATATATATTTATAAGGAAATTTTTCAAGAACACTTTCTTGTATTATCACTCAACTCTTTGAATGAATTTTCTCTTGGAAGAATTTAGCTCAAAACCTTAGCAATCGATGTGCAAACATTTTGCACCTATTTATACTAAACATTTTAGCATAAAATAATCAATATTTGATATATTTTATTTTAAATAAAATCAGATTTTATTTAAATAATCATACCAAATATTGACTTTTAATTAATAATGTGATTGGTTTATAATCACCATCAATCATCATAAAAATAAGATTAATTATGTGGATTGATTAACAACTCCAA
>CACSLK010027624.1:790117-801346 GCA_902706635.1 Striga hermonthica | reverse complement strand
CAAGAGACTCGCAGGTCTCGATAAATTACATTCCTTCAATATCATTGGATAAAATGCATCATTCAATCATATTGAATAAAACATGCAATCATTCATTCATAAAAGGCTCATGATCATCCCTAAATTAACCATTCATCACATGAATTCAACATATAAATTCACTAATTTAATATGTTGATGTAGTAATGACTTATATTAAGTCAAAACAGCTCTTTTCTGATCACTGATCAGTCACACGACTCGTGTTACAAGTCACACGACTCGTGTGACATGTCACACGACCCGTGTGGCTCACTCACACGACTCGTGTGAAAAATACAAAAGTGACTATGAAAAATTTCAGAAAAATTTTATGTCACACAACTCGTGTCAAACCTCACACGAGTCATGTGAGGTGACACGACCGGTCACACGACTCGTGTGACTCCTCACACGGGTCGTGTGACCCCCACACGACCTGTCACACGAGTCGTGTCATCTTGCACGACTCGTGTTTTCGAATACTCTATTTGATTTTTAGTCCAGTTCGTGTTTTTAATAATTTTTCAAATCAAAATCGGATATTAAAGATGCTAATCGTAACGTGGCTCTGATACCACTGTTGGGTTCGATATACCGTACGGAACAGAGTTTACAGTGGAATTCAAAATTTTATAAGTATTTATCTTATAAATACATATTCCGTACATAAGTATAACGATATAATGAATAAGCATCATTTAAAATCTAGTAACTTTTACTAATTTTGATTTGATATGTAATTTATAAAAATTACCTTTGTTCTTGAACTCCTTCAAAACCGACGATGTATGAGGAAATCAATTCCCGGTTTGGTAACGATCACTTCTTGTGGTTACTCACTTTAGGAATCCAAATGTCTTCCCTCTAATCGTATCCACCTTTTTAAGTCTGGTTCCGACAATAGTTCCTTCGCTAGTAGAAACTACTCGGTTTTATTCAATAAGTATGGAATATATATTTATAAGGAAATTTTTCAAGAACACTTTCTTGTATTATCACTCAACTCTTTGAATGAATTTTCTCTTGGAATTTAGCTCAAAACCTTAGCAATCAATGTGCAAACATTTTGCACCTATTTATACTAAACATTTTAGCATAAAATAATCAATATTTGATATATTTTATTTTAAATAAAATCAGATTTTATTTAAATAATCATACCAAATATTGACTTTTAATTAATAATGTGATTGGTTTATAACCACCATCAATCATCATAAAAATAAGATTAATTATGTGGATTGATTAACAACTCCAAATCACCATAATTAATTTATTCTTATTAATATTTAATCTTCAATCATATTAAAGATAAATTATAAAATAATAATTCTTGAAAACATTTTTAAAGACTTTATTATTTTAATCTATTCTTCCATTTCCTTATTTAATAATCTTATTATTATTTGGATTTGAAATTTAAAATCCAATTTTAAATTCCAACTATTAATTAGTAATTCTATTAATTACTAAATTAATATCCAAAATTAAATTAATCAATGTAATTGATTAATTTAATATATTCCTTTAATAGATATCTAATCAAATTAGATTTTTCAATTAATTCCAACTCTTTAGAAATACTATTTGAATTTTACATTCATTAAAAAATTGGTGTGACCTTTTAGGTTCACAATTAATACTAGTAGTGGGTTTACAACTCTTTGTAATTTGAGTTATTCATATTAACTCTTATTCTTGAATTAACTCTTTAATTCAAGAACCCACATATCATAGGAACATCTAGCAAGTAGCATGAATCTAGTATTAAGTGAATAGCGAGTAAACCTATTTCGATTACAAGTCCATACATGTAAAATCCTTTCGACATCCAAATTCCTGATTAAATCTTTGGGGTATGATTTTGTCAAAACCCAAATTGATTTAGTAACTATGATTCCATTTCAAGTTTAGTAATTCGTTTATGAATCTCTATTCAGCCTGCCTTGGCCAAGGACTTTGAATTACTAACTATGAAACACATAGGAAATTCACTTATCTTCATAAGTATCGAATCCTTTGTTGGCCACTGACAAACTTCCATACATATTAATATAATACCCAAAATATCCCTTTATATGATTGTGCTAACAATCAAAAGGATAAATCAAAGTAAAATATAATATGCACAAAGTTACCATCGTGCCTCAAGTCTAAGGATTAATCATGTACTATTGTAACATGAAAATTCTTATTCGACATGATAAACTTTCATTAAGAATTTTCATACGGTCATGTTCAGTGAACTTGTTCTCTAACAAGCACCCACATATATGTATTTGCGTCCCACGCTAATGTTGATGGAATGCAACATTCTTATCCAATAAGCATACATACTATGTGCAAGTCTTTTCCGGATTTATTCGATATTCCATCTCGAAATATCCAACGACTTGGAACTGTATTTAAGATCACAGCTTTCAAGATATGTTCCATGATCACCATCTCTATGCGTAACCATATCTTATAGCTATAAGTGATCTAGGGGTTTTATCTTAAGTGCAAATATATGATTAATGCTTACTCTTAAAATAAAGTAATGCCTTATTATTTAATATAATTCCAATAGATTGTATTTACAAGTAGAATACGTCCAATTCGATTGGAACGCCGGGTATCCTACTCTAACACCACCTACCCACAGTGAAGAGTGATAGGTTGTCCTCTAGAGGGCCTTCGTCACTATGGTGCTGGAGGGTGAGAGGGAAAAGAGAAGGGATCTGGCAAAGGTCTATCTTGATACTCTCGTCGAAGTCACGGTTGGTCAGCACTTTGACGACATGTCTCTAAGGGAAATAAGGAAGGCTGTCACAGAGTATGCTGACAGGCAAGCGGCTGTTGTCGCCTTCCAGGGGAATGAATCGGTCGGGTAAGACGAAGAACTCAAGGTTGCTACATGGTTCGAGGTGGACACTAAGAAAGAGGCGACTGAGATAGACACCGACGAGTCCCGCGAAGTCGCCGAGATTGACGTTGGAGCCATGGACACTACCACCTTCGAGAAGCCCGACAAGAAGGATACGGTTCCTCATCCATGATCTCTATTCTGCTCTTTTATTTGTGTTCTTATTTTGGTATTTTATAGTTTTTCCAACGTGGACCTTTGAGTTGGCACGTCTTTGATTATGTATTTTCTTGATTTGATATATGAATCTCTTTCTTAAGGATATTTTGATGAAGGAATGTTGAATGTTTGCTTTTTAAATGAATGAATTTCTTGAACTCTTTATTTACAAGTGTCTTGAACTCGGGGTCAGGGATTTTAAATTGGATTTTGAAATAAAACTCTTTTTCATTTGGGTCCCGGGCTACGGTCGGTGATTCGCTCGCGAGGTCGGCCGCGGTTGTGGCAATGGGTCATCCCGGCCTTCCACGTGGATTTGTCCCCGATGGCGTGAGGTTGGCCAGCGGCGGTGAGAGGTAGCATTAGCACTAAATTTACGGTGTTTTGTCCCCAACGATGGCGCATGGAGGTGAGTTCAGCCGATGGCTGTTGGATTCTTTTGACCTGAAGGATGCTGAGTGTGGAGTGTCGGTCTTTTCTGGATTTTGCCTTATCTCCCCTTTTATTTATTTATTTATTCATTTATTGGAAATGATGTGAGGAGAAAGATGTAACAGGGTTACAATGCCAGTAATGGTACCAGTAACATGGATCAATTGTGTCCACGTAAATGTGGTTCTTCTCCAATTATTTGATCAGTAGAAAAGGACAGAAGAACAGAAAAGAAAAGGAAAAATGAAAAAGAAATCTAGTCGCGTAAACAAGCAGAGAACCATGATTCCAGATTCCTTTTTTTGATCGAAATACCAAAGAGAGAAAATAAGCAACAAACCATGTGTGGAAAAGGAATTTCAAATTTCCCAACATTCATATAAGTTGGAGTAATAGAATAGAATGTAGAGAAATGAGTATTTTCATGGACATGTTTGTTGAGAACAGAGTCATAAATGCAGAAGAATTAGGGGGAAAGAATGAACATCTTTCTTAACACCTTAGAGTCCTTTCCTGGTGGAGATGTGGCGATATCTGGCGAAAATTGACCCAAACAAAATATGAGGTCCTTTCTCTAGCCAAACTGTTGATGGTAGGATCCGATCAACGGTTAAATGAAGATTTAATGATGATAAGATCAAGAATTAAGGAAAATATACGAGAAAGTTAAGCTTCTTACATTAATCACGAGTTCGACCTTCGACCGCGAGGTCGGCACTTTTGCTACACTTAAGATGTTCACGAGAAATTATTACAGGCTTTAGAGAGTAAATGTAGAGAGAAAAATAGTTGGTGAAATATTCAACCACCCTTAATAAATGAAATTCTATTTATAGTGGCCTCTATCTGGCAGTGTTCATGCATTGTTCATCCTCTCATGTCGCACAGTAATCTGGAATGACATGTCGGCGCTGCTCTGATAGATATTAAATGTTGTCTGAGGTTTTCCTAATGATTACATGCCAAGCATTTAATGCACGCATATGGGATATTTAATGCTGACAGGACGCCTTACGGGTCTATATGCTTTAGGGTGGTTGACTCGTATATCATGTCCCTTCCGCAATCATCAGTTGACAAGTGCAATATTTTATTATTTTCTGGCCTTGGGTTTAGATGGAAGTCGGGCTCGTCAAATATTCAGGTTGGACTCCCGTCATTGATCCATCTCCTGGTCTCTGGGATTGCGTTTTCCTATTCGACGTTAGCGTAGGTTGGCCTCGTCACCTGATCGATCAAGGTGCCGATCTGAAGGGTTGTGCCATTCATCACCTCGTCAACTTTGTTTTTTGGTTAGCTCGGCCTTTCAGGAAATAAAGGACCAACTTTGTTTCTCCTAAACGTGGATTCCAGGTTAACCTAACTCGGATATCAATATACAGGAAAATTGTTCATGTGGAAAATCAGACGATCAACTGCCCAATATAAGTCGAATTTATTGAATAAAATTGAAGAACATGATGATTTAAATAAGTGTTTTCTTTTTATTATTTGAAAGAATTTTTCTCTCTTTTTGAGTTGTACGGAGAGGAGAAAGTGGAATCTCCTTTTTTTGTTAACACACACACACACACACACACACACACACACACACACACACACATATATATATATATATGCCTTTTTTACAAGTGCATGAGTAAGTAAATAAATAAATAAAAATAGTACATCATTATTTAATATGAGATGGTTATCGTGAGACCCACTTATGCTCTTGAAGGTTCTGAATGACGTCTGTCTCCACAAAAATTATGGCATCTACCAGAGGCGATCTATTCATGATATATGTTCCATCCAATTACTTCGAATTCTATTCGACTCGGCAGCAAGCGAACTCGACGTCTGGGGATCCAGTCGGCTTTTAGTTGATTAGTCTTGAGAACCTGTTTGTATATTTATTTATCACGTATTTTCGGCTCCTCGGTTATTGGGACGTTCTTTATTATTTAATTTATCATTTAATTAATCGGAGCCAAATTGGTTATCAACACATAATTTTGAATAACTTCCAAATCTGTAATTCATGTGTTACTGGTTTAAATTCTCCGGCCTAGGCTGATGGCACCGGCATCGGGACGAGTGATGAGGGTGAGGGGATGGCGGAGATGACGACATGGAAGGCTGAGATGAAGGCATGAAAGGCGGAGATGACTGCGTCGCCGGACATCGTCCGAAGAGATTTGGAAGGCGGCGACAACAGGAGTTTGCAACGACATATTTTGACGTGGTGATTGAGGAGAAATATGACGACGGCGGCAGCTGAGGGTTTAGCAGCAGTGAAAATCACATAAACAAGAGACGAAGGAATCTCAGAGTCATAGAGGGGTGGAGGCGGGAGGCTCAGTGGAATCGACGGGTTTAGCGGAGGAGGCAGCGGCGGCAGTTTCAGAGATCGAGAGATTAGGTATGGAGTATTTGGCGAGAGGAAAATTGGGAGAGATAGGGAGATGTGTTGGTGGGGATGGGACCCACATGTGTGTGGGATAGGTGGGTGATTGATTTGGGATAGGAGAAATGTCAAATATGTCCTTAATAAGTCCTAAATAAGTGTAAATTTTTTACTTTCTTTTCCCTTGGATGTCCGGATCGTGTGGCTAATATCCATTCTTGTTTCTTTTTTTTTTTTCAAACGACGATTATATTAATAACTTAAAAACTCAAAAGAGTACACCCGAAGTGTCAAAAGACACACTGGAACCAGAAAACTAGACCAACCTCCCTTGTCAACACATACAAGGGGGCAACCTCCATCAAGGAGGCGAACAAAAACTACAAAAAAGAGGCACAAACTCCATAAAGGAGATAAAAGCAGACAGAGTTGCACTAGAAAGCAGACAGAGTTGCACTAAAAAGCAGACATAGCTGCACTAAATGAAACATCTAAAAGAACAAAAAGAAAGAAAGAAAAAACACACACCTAATTAACAAATAAACTGGGACCTCCCCAAAACCTAACATACCAAACACTCGGCCACCCGAGACCGCACACGAGCCACTACTACTAGCATAGAAATCCTATCGCAAACCAAACCAAAACTTCAAGTCCAAAAACTACGCCACTCGTGCCGCCTAGTCGAATCTGATGAGGAGTCTGCTCTCGATTTAGATCTGGACTCCGAAAAACCATCCACGCTAGAGGAGAAGAGGAGCCACCCCAAAGTTGTCGAAAATCACGCCGGAGAGCTCGTAAAAGGTTCAATTGCACAGCCGAGTCGTACCCGAACACCAAACAAAGAGAACCCGAACCCCGACGCACCAACAACCCGAAGAACTCTAGGGCTGAGGCCTGACGCGAACGACCGACGACATTTCCGTGGCCAGGGAGATGGCGGATCTGCAGGCCCCAATCCGAGCCATACACCCATGAGGCCACGGAAACAACGGGAAGAAGGACCACCAGCCCCGACTCGGTGAAAGCCGGCCCCGACGACACGGATGTTGGTTTCCAGTGAAGGAGGGGCAGCAAAGATTAGGGATCTGGACTTGTTGCAGAGGGGTTTTTTTTCAGCGAATGAGAAGCGGCAACAAAGCTTTCTTCACTATCCATTCTTGTTTCTTTCACTAAGAATAATTCTCACTTGAACTCAACTCTAGATATAGATATTTATTCGACTAATTTTATAAATTTGTGGCGCACACAATTCACTAATTAATTATTGGCAAAATTGGAGTCGGCTCGGCGTATATGAATCCAACAAGTAATAATAATAATAATAATAATAATAATAATAATAATAATAATAATAATAATAATAATAATAATAATAATAATAATAATAATAATAATAATAATAATAATAATAATAAGTGTCTGAGGACAACTATTTGGACATTAGCCTCTCCGGATACAGGGGAAGTGCACGTTCAAGCTTTTGCAAAACGCACAAGTTAACTTCAAGTATTTATTATGTAATAATATATGCATGTATTAGTTCAAATATCATTGCCCTTTGACTACTCCTCACTACCATTATTATTTTACAACTGAAGATGGGAAGTGGATACATTATGCAGACATGGTTAATTACCATTATATTTATACCCCCAGATTTCATAGCAGAAGAATTTATTTCTTTTTAAAATAATAAACCCCTATATATTAATACAGAACGCACTGAGCCTACGTGGCCGCTTCTGGTGCTTCGGAATCCTATGTGGTAAAATTACATGTTTCGTTGTTAGGTTTGGGTAAAATTTAATTTAATTCCAAACCAAAAAATAATTAGGTTCGGATTACCATAAATATGTTGATTATTTATGGTCAGGTTATATGTATTAATTGTATTTTAATATTATTTTTATTATAACTATTAAATTGTATATATATTTTAAAAGTTATTAACTTTTGTATTTTTTATCAGTTTTACATATGTAATATATCAAATTAATCTTATTTTGATGAGTTTCGATTTACATCCATATTTTATGTATAAAAAAATAATTTATATTTATTTTTATAATAATAATAAAATTATTGTTAATATTAATTAGAAAAATAAAATTATCAACTAATATATTTATATTTCAAGTAGTTATATGATATAAGTTATAAAAACTATTATAATATAACAATTATATTTAAATAATACATATTATATTTAAATAATACATATTATTTTAATTAGGGTAATTCACATATATAGTTCGACTAAGTTTTGTTTTGATTTGTACTAAAATTTAATCAATTTGGTGCACTAATTAATATTGTGCAAATTATTAATTAATATGTGTAATCTTAAATTTTTTAAAATTACAAATCTTGTTAGATTAACTAAATTGATATAAAACTACTCTTTTAATTTATAGGTTCCTATTCAACTTTCATTAAATTATATAATTGCCTCAAGTACTAAAGTGAAATAAATATAAAAAGTTCTAAATTGCATATTAGTCCCCATGATATATCAAATTCTCGTAACATGACCCACAACCAAAAATAATCTCTCTGCAGAATTCTCGTCGAGACACCACGACAGAATCGGCGACGTCAGTGTGGCGGCAACGTTGCTACCAGCGGCTGGGGATGGGATTTCTTCGAGGGTGGTGCCGGAGATTGACGAATTTGGGCTGTAGATCCGGCAAGGATCTTGTCGTCGGCTCTCAGTCGCTGCAATCGAGACGCTAGGCTCGCCATTGTTGTTTCGATTTCTGCGACGGCGACGTTATCCTCGATCCGAGTTAGAGAGTGAGAGTGACGATCGGGAATGGACTACGGCGGTGGAGAAGGACGGCTACGGCGGAGGATGGCGGGGCAAGCGATCTGTGGCGGTCAGACGATGGGCTGAGGACGGTCGGCGGACGGCGGGGCTGTGGCTGTAGCCGGAGTTTGTGCGAGAGTGTGTGTGTGTGACTGTGTGTAGAAGTGTGTGTGGTGTGTGTGAGACGGGTTTGGGTAATTGGGCTAGGTGGAGGGGATGATGATGTGTCAGGGGGGGTGTTAGTGGGTTAGTTTGAAATTATGTAATGACAGTTTTACCCTTAATAAGTGGTCAAATTTATATATTTGACCATAAAATGACAATTTATTTACTAGAATGCCATGCATGTTTGATTGATATGTATTATTATTTGACATAATCATGACCATTAATATAGTTGATCTAATGGTGCAAATTCTTTCTTATTTTTTTCATTGTGTTTCATTCTCATTTGAGCGCACTTCTATATATATAATATATATGATAATGAATTATGATTCTAAAAAATTAGTCAGAGAATTTAATATAGACAAATTAAAATAATAGATAATGACATCAAGTTGGCGAGTTCCTTGGGGTGAGGAGACCGTTCTCGTCTATAAGATTTCACAGTTCCATCTAGTGTGGATTTTCTAGCTCTTTCTACTACTTTCCGTCCCTTTCTTTTTCTTGTTCACTATCTTCTGTTCTCATCTCATCTAAAATCTTCTGCCTACTGCGATCGAAAGCCTGTTCCAAATCAAAAATCCTCTTTTCTCAAATTAGGGTTCCAGGTGCAATTAGGGTTTGTGGCACAGACTGTGGAATCGAGCTTACTTCTAGGGTTTGCAAGATTCTGGTTACGAAACAGAGGATGGATCAAGAAGTTCTGGAGAAACTTAAGAAGTTTGAGTTATCCGAAAAGGAGAACTTAGGGGTTACTCTAGAGCTAGTTGATGTTGAGCCGGGAATCAACGAATGTGCGAAAAGTTTGATTGGGAAAATTGTTGGAGAAAAAAAAGTGAATTTAGCAGGCCTCAGGACAACGATGGGGGTGGTATGGAAGACAAATAGGCCATTCTCAATTCGTATGATTAGAACAAACTTGTTTCAATTTATCTTCCAGGATGATGAAGACAAAAAAAAAGGGTTCTGAAAGGAAAGCAGTGGACGTATGATGGTCAATATCTGTTACTAAAAGAATGGGTCAAAGATGAAATCAGATATCGGGAAGAAGAAATGAGAGTAGAGCTGTGGATGCAAATTCATAACCTTCCATTGCATTGGATATCAGAGGAAGCAGGGTTAAAGGTGGGCAGAACAGTGGGGAAAGTGTTGGATGTGGTCATTCCGGCTACAGGGAGTGTGAATGGAAGATTAATCAGAGTTTTAGTTGCATTGCCGGTATCTGAACCTCTACCAAGAGGTATGAAAATCAAATTAGAAAGGAGGAAAGATGGATCGATTTTAGGTATGAAAACCTCCTTACTTTCTGCTTCTATTGCGGGATGATTGGGCATAATGATAGAAATTGTGGTACCAAGAGATTAGATGTTCAAAGGAATATGCTAAAAACATGACAGTATGGGGATTGGCTTAGGGGCTACTCAGGGGGTTTAGGAGAGTCCAGAGAGAAGAGTTTGGTAGTCCTAGGAGAGTTAGACCAGAGTCTGAAGCTAGCAAAGCAAAAGAGCCTAGTTCTGAGGGGGAATTTCTGAGAGAGGGTAATAAGGCTGAGTTGGGGGGCCAGAGAGGGGTTATGGAGTCTAGAGATAAGTCAGGTCAGGGTGATGGGAATATAGGGAGAGAGATACAGTTGGTTAGGGATGGGGATAATGGGAAAACTAGTGAGAATGCTAATAAGGATAGAGGGGATGAGGTACTGGTACTAACTCCAATGGAGCTAGACACCAGTAAGAATATGGGGGAAGGGCGTGATAAGCTTATAGAGGTTCCTGTAAAAGTGTTGAGTGATAGAGATCTTGTTAAGAATGTTAAAAGAAAAACTGTTTTGAGAGTCACTAGAAATATGTCATTCCATGTAAAAAATAAAGATAGTAATGTCCAAGAGATGGGAGTGGGAGTGTCTGGATCTAAAAGAAGATCTGAGGAAGATCATGTGGAAGATCAATTTCTTAAAATCTCTGATTCAAAAAACAAAAAACTGTTTCAAATGTTTTTGATAAAAAGGTGGTGGAGACCAACCTAGAATGGTCTCCCAGGTCAAAATGAGAGCCATGGTGTGGAATTGTAGAGGTTTGGGAGGCCTCTCTACAATTCCCCAACTGAAGGCTCAAATAAAAGCCTACCTCCCTGATTTTATATTTTTATCTCAAGTTAAGAAAAAACTAGCTTTTGTCAAAACAGTTTGTAAAAATCTTAGAGTTGAGGATAGGTGGTCTTTTGTGGAACCAGAGGGTTTAAAAGGGGGTCTTCTTCTATGTTGGTCTCCAAAAATTTTTGTATTGAATATTGTTAAAACATCTTTTTATTTTGAGGTTTGTTTTTGTTTGGAAGGTATAACAGAATCCCTAT
>CACSLK010027624.1:733899-754021 GCA_902706635.1 Striga hermonthica | reverse complement strand
GAATAAATATTTTTAGAAATGGAATCATTTTTCATATGACTGTCTGTTCTAACTCTGCTTCTAGTTGCCGGTGATTTGGCAAAGAAGATAGTAAATAGTGAAGAAATTATTATAAAAGATTTTAATAAATCATTGATAATTTAAAAATTCCAAAGGTAAACAAGGAAAAAACCTCGCAAAACAACTTTCTTAAAAATGATTTTACAATTAAAAACGAAAAAAATATTGAAGAATGGAATCCTCACGAGCCTCTAAAAATTCTTAATCCAAAATGTTTCCGATAGTCTATAAACAAAAAAGATATAGATCTGTCTTAAAGCATATTTGGAAGAAAGGATCACCTAGCTCTCTTTCGATATCGACCCACAGCTAGTCAATCAATATCCTGATAAAAAGGTTAGTGTTTCTTCCAATGAAGTACATGAGTTAAATAATCCTCGTAATGATATAAAAAAGTTAAGAAAAAAAATCTCAAATCCTTCGTTTATAAACGGTTCAACATCCTCTTGCATAAAAAAAAAAACCATTATAAAAAAAGAGTTTATCGTTGATAGAAAATTCTTTCATGATGATTTTTAGCTGATTACAACTTAAAAAATTGATTATGGTTTTTCAAAAATTTCTTTCATGAGCGACAAATTATTCAAGAAGAATTTTATGACCACGTAAATATATACAAAATTCATACTCTATTTTTTGATTGGTTTAAGATACATTCTTTAGAAAATTCTATTTATTTTCCTTACAAAAAATTGGCAAGTCGTGTCACTACCAAAAATAAAATGCTTGAATGGAAAACTATTCATGATTCAAAAACGGTTCAACCAAACCATCCTCATTACCAAGGAATAAAATTTCCATTCAAAACGAACAAATAGAAGTTGTTGCACTTAGCAATCCGACAGATTGTGATAAAAATCTTCATTGTTTGTGTTATCATCCGAACCGGTAATCCGGAAGTGTTCGCCTGAAATCACGTATTAGAAGAATCATTATCGACACTAACGCAAATAGCAGTCACTCTGGTTCATATGATAACCGACCTTCGACCGAACGAGAGCCAAACCGACCCACTCACTGAAGACCGAGGTGGCCACCAACCGAGTTCGTCACGCCCAAAGCAGGTGACAAGGCACAAACGTAGATCACCTTGAAGCCACAAAAGAATCTCATCATCAACGTGGGTCCCACTCTCATGGCCGCCCATCGAAAAACTCCATTATGAAAAAAGTGACTGTACGCCTCGAAGTACGGAACAAAAATAGATACTATAAATAGCATAATCTTGATCTTGTACAGGAATCGCTCTCTGAACATTTAACATATATACAAAAAAGGCGACCAACCCCTTTTACCTCGGTTAACCTCGGACCGGGGCCATTGTGTTTGTGTTTGATGCATGCTTAACGCTTAAATTATTTACAAACACCTACTTAATCACATACAAAACGTTGTTAATAATCACATAACAACAGATTGGCGCTAGAAGGAGGGCCTCACAAGAAATTTGAGGTTAATCTTCAATCCTTGGCTTTTCAGGAGCATCATCGTAATAAGCATGTCTCACTCGGATCACCGTGGCCATACATCGCGAGATGGTCATAACCATAGCGCTGCTCGATCAACCAGGCGTCCAGCGGCGATGCCCAACATGCCTGATTATACAACTCTGTTCCAAAACCCAGAATTTACGCGCGGGTTTGCCGCGTTAATGGCCCAGACTGTCCCCGGGATGTCGACCACGGCTCCGGGACAATCAGTTATTCCTATGACCCCTGCGAACTCGCAAATTCCACCTGCGCGATGAGACGGGGGTGGGGCCACCTCACATGCGACTTCATAGCCTTGAAGCCATGCTTCCCAACTGCATAGAGCAAGGACAACTCGTCAGACAAAAGCTACCCGCACTCCTCTGGTGATTCCCCGTGAAGAAACGGCCAAAAGCCAGTCTGGACAACCTCGGCGATCGCCGCCTCCTGCCCCGAATCAGATCCATTCTAATCCTGCGCAGACGGATCTCCGTCAGCACATAGAAAGAAATCGTTTGGCTCGCCAAGAGTCCTTCGAATTAGTAGTGTTGCGACGAAGAATTGCAGAGTTGGAGAGTCGGCAAAGAGTCCAGGAAGATCCTCCCCGCCGAGCTTCCACCTCGGCACAAGTATATTTGGAGACCGATTCTCCTCTGACACCCGAGCTCACCTCGGAGCCCGTACCTGGAAAAGTCAAGGTCCCACAAATCGGATAGTACGATGGGACGTCGGTTCCTGATTCGCACCTTGGTCATTATACATCGTGGATGGATTTACACGGGGCCTCGGATGCACTACGGTGTCGAATGTTTTCTCTTACTCTGGGACCCCGAGCTAAAAAATGGTGTCATTCTTTACCTCCTCATTCCATTTGGAAGTGGCAGCAACTGAGGTCGGCTTTCCGATCTCATTTCATCGGGGCCCAAGTTTGTTTAGTCCCAAAAGAATCTCTTGCAAATATAACCTAGAAAGACGACGAAAGTGTTTAGGATTATATCGCACGATTCAATGACCGAGTTCAGAACATGGAGCCTTGCCACCCGGAAACTTTCCTTGTAATGGCCATTGCTGGGTTGAAACCGAATTCCATTTTTCGTTGGACGTTGTGCCAGAACAAGCCCAATACCTTCCAGGAATTCCTCGCTCGCGCTCAGCAGCATATTATTGTCGAGGAAGCAATGTCACTCCCCGATTTAATTTTAATTCGAAGTCGTCCAAGTCCGGAACTGACGAGAAGAAGAAAAACAAGTCCTTCAATGAGAAGCAAAACAAGGCTCAATTTCGAAGTTATCCCCGAGGTGATGTAAATGACCCCGAAGTCAGGGCAGCCCAGAAACAATATGCAAACGACGTGAGATCGGGATACCAGACTGTATACTCTGCAAGGGCCGCCACAATATACGAGGAAATCAAAGGAAAAGGCATCTTGCCTGATCCCAAACCACTTCGCATGCCCGAGGACAAGCTAGATAAGTCGCGATATTGTGACTACCACAAGTCGCCCGGACATAATACTGGCGAATGCCTGAGTTTGTTGGCTGCTCTATTACGTTTAATTGGTCACCCACAACTCAGGAAGTTCTACCGAAACACTAATGTCCGAAAATCGAGTCCTGGATGCCACATCGAACCCTACGATGATGATGAGGACAACGACCGAGGTGCCATGCCGGAAAGAATCTGCCAAGGATAAAAAGAAGTATTTGGGTTCACCTCGGATATATCTAATGCTGATTCAACAAGAAACCCTCAAAAACTTAAGCGGAGCCGCTCTTCCAGTCCGGTACAAATCACGGTTCATTGGATAAACACCAATAGTTCCCGAGGTGTGTGTCATCCCGTCGTCAAATCAGAGCCTATGCGCGACAGGCCTACAACTCGGGTAAGCAAGTTTTCACCACTGATTTGCGTGAAGTTTTCAATGCCCGGAATTGTCCCATTACTTTCAATATGGAGGACGCAAACCATTTTGCACACCCTCATTCCGATGCCCTTGTTATAACTGTTCTGATATGCAAAATTCTGGTTCATCGTGTAATGGTCGATACTGGGGCCTACTCAAGTAATTTGATGCTGAAAGCCTTTGATAAAATGGGCCTCGACCCTGTGGACATCCGACCTTGCAACAATCAAATACAGGGGTTTAACGGGAGTATGTCCCGACCTATTAGCGAAATTACCCTGCCCGTCCGATTTGGTACGACCGAACATATCACGAAGCTTGTTATGGAGACATTCAAAGTCCTCGACATCCATAACGAGTACAATGCCATCATCAGAAGAACCTCTATGTACAAGCTCCGAGTTGCCATTTCCATTTTCCATTACGCGCTTAAATTTCCCACGACACGCGGAGAAGGTACTCATTATGGCGACCAAAGGGAAGCTCGGGAGCTTATCATGCTTACGCCATCCCCCGGCGTTCATTCGATCACTTCGGTCAACAAAGAAGATCCCCAACCGTCAACCACCTCAGAAAACGTAACTCCCGAGGTTCCGACCACCGAAGCAAAAGTCCCCTTCACCTCGGCTCCCTTAACCGAGGATCGAGGAAGATGACCCGGCAAAGAGCCAATTCGAGAGGAAGATGATTTAGACCCTCGAACTCAATTCAAGGAAAAGAGCCGAAATGACCGAGCTGAACCCGAAGAAGAAGTGGAGCTGATCTATATTGACGAGTCGACGTGCTAAAAGTCGTTGCGTATTGGGAGACACCTTCGAGAACCCATCCGATCCCAACTTATTACGTTTCTCAAAAATAATCCCGATGTCTTTGCGTGGAAACACGAAGATATGAAAGGAATTGACCATGGTGTTGCAAGCCATAAGCTAAATCTCGACCGAACTGTCAAACCCGTCATTCAGAAACGAAGAAAGCTGGGGCCGGATCGCCAAAAAGCCCTAGAAGAAGAAGTCAAAAAGCTCATAGACAACAAGTTTATCAAAGAAGCCAAATATCCGACCTGGGTATCCAATCCGGTTCTCGTTGAAAAGAGCAATGGCTTGTGGCGATTATGCATTGACTTCTCGGATTTGAATAAAGCTTGTCCGAAGGACAGTTATCCACTTCCCCATATTGATTACATGGTTGATGCTACCTCGAGCCACGAGTTGATGAGTTTTATGGATGCATATTCAGGATATAATCAGATTCCCATGGATCCCGAAGACTCAGAACACACGTCGTTTTACTCTGCCCGAGGTCTACACTGTTACACCATGATGCCCTTCGGATTGAAGAATGCAGGGGCCACGTACCAATGCCTAGTCAACAAAATGTTTGCCAATCAAATTGGCCGTACTATGGAGGTGTATGTAGACGACATGCTCGTCAAATCGGTAAATGCCTCCGACCACGTTATGCACCTCCAAGAGATGTTCAACATTCTTCGCTCATACTCTATGGTCTTAAATCTCAAGAAATGCACCTTTGGAGTCGGATCGGGAAAGTTTCTCGGTTACATGGTCAGTCAACGTGGAATCGAAGCTAATCCTGCCAAAATCAAAGCTATTCAAGACTTAACTCCTCCGACCTCGGTCAAAGGCATTCAAGCTTTAACTGGTCGACTTGTTGCGCTCAATCGGTTCATATCCAAATCCACCGATCGCTGTAAACCCTTCTTCGAAGCCATCAAGAAAGGGAAACACTTTGAATGGACCAAAGAGTGCCAGAGGGCTCTCATCAGTATTAAAGAAACTCTCGCGTGCCCTCCGACGTTACAGAAACCGAGCCCGGAGAAGATGCTGTTTTTATACCTCGGAGTCAGCGATACAACAATCAGTGTCGTCTTAGTACGAGAAGAAGGGGCGCAACAATCGCCTGTCTATTATATCAGTAAGGCATTACATGATGCTGAACTTCGCTATCCTTCTATAGTGAAACTTGTGTTTGCGCTTGTAACTGCTGCTCGGAAACTGCGCCCTTATTTTCAAGAACATTCCATAACTGTTCGCACTTCATATCCATTACGACAAATCTTGCACCGAGCCGACACTTCGGGGCGGATGGTAAAATGGGCTGTGGAACTCGGTCAATTCGATATCCACTATCAACCGAGGATCGCGATCAAGGCTCAAGTCTTATCCGACTTCATCGCCGAATTTACGTCGGCTGTAGAGGCACACGATGACGATCAACCATGGGTTCTCTACATGGACGGGTCTTCCACAGCGAACCGAGCAGGCGCAGGAATCGTCTTGGCCGATCCCGAGAACAGATTAATCTGCCATTCGGTCAAGTTCCTCTTTCCTGCCACCAACAATAAAGCTGAATACGAGGCCCTATTGTCCGGACTAAACTTGGTTGAGTCGATGAATGTCAGACACCTCAAGGTTTTTTCCGACTCACAACTCCTGGTAAACCAAATGAATGGATCCTACGAAGTCAAAGAACCTCGGTTGGCACCTTACTTGTTCTTGACGAAACAAAAGTTTTCGAAAATCTCAGTTGAAGTCGAACATATTCCTCGGACTCTCAATGTGCAAGCGGATGCTCTGTCCCGACTAGCTTCAAGCACCGGGATGGAAAGTGTGGAATATGTGCAAGTTGGACAGCAAGAACAACCGTCGACGCATCCTCCCAAAGTTTTGGCTGTCGAACCAATTACATCTCAAAAGCCTCCGACTTGGATGGATCTAATCCTTCAGTACATAGAAACCAGGGCCTTACCCCATGACCCCAAAGAAACTCGGGCACTCTGAATTCGAGCTGCTCGATATACTCTGGACAGCGGTACTCTGTTTAAAAGAGGATATTGACTCCCCTTCTGAAATGCTTGTTCGAATCTCGATATGTTCTCGAAGAGATACATGAAGGAATTTGTGGAACTCACCCCGGTGCTCAAGCCCTGTCATACAAGATTCTACGACAAGGGTACTATTGGCCAACACTCAAAGTTGATGCCACAGATTGGGTCCGTAAATGTTCAAAGTGTCAAGTTCTCGCGCCGAACGTTCATCAACATCCTGAAGTGCTCAAGTCGGTCTACAGTCTATGGCATTTCGCTAAATGGGGAATTGATCTTATCGGTCCGATCGGAAAGGGAGGCGTTCGATTTGCCATAGTTGTTGTTGACTACTTTACCAAATGGGCCGAGGCAGAACCACTGGCCACAATAACCGAACAGAAGATTGTCGACTTCATATGGAAGTCAATCATCTGCCGTTTCGGAGTACCGAATTCTATCATTACCGACAACGGTCGGCAGTGTGAGGGCAAACGGCTCGCAGCTCTGTGCGAAGAATATAGAATCATACACTTTTTCTCTTCGCCTTATCATCCACAGTCAAACGGTCAAGTTCAAGCCGTCAACAAGCTCATTAAAAGTGGCCTCAAAGTTCGGCTTGACGCTGCCAAAGGGGCCTGGCCGGAAGAATTGCCACATGTTCTATGGGCATATCGAACCACTCCAAGGACCTCCACAGGTGAAACTCCTTTCTTCCTAACGTATGGTTCGGAAGCTGTTGTCCCTGTCGAACTCGGTGCACCCACATACCGAATTCAGAATTATACCGAAGAGTCTAACTCAGAAAACATAAAGGCAAACCTCGATTTGCTTGAAGAACTCCGCACTCGTGCCGAACTCAAAAATGTTGCTTACAAACAAAAAAGCAAGAGGTACATCGGTTCCAAAGTCAAACGTTGCACATTCTGAGTCGGAGATCTGGTTCTCAAAAGGAATACGGGGCCGGACTCCAGCCCACTCAAACCGAAGTGGGAAGGACCTTTCGAAGTTATTCAAGTGTTACTTCACGAGGCGTACCGAATTGATTATCCTGACGGAACTCCTCATCAATATCCATGGAACGCCATATTCCTCAAGAAGTTTTACCAGTAAACCACCGGAGGTCGTGCAGTCCACCTCCCTTTTGACGAACCCTCCTTTTGCTCCTACGAGGGATTGAAGTTATACTTTTGCTGTAACAAAGTTTGAAGACTTTCACTCATAAATCCGGGCCACAGCTCGGTACCGATGTACACTTTATGACACTCGGTTTTATCAATACTTTGTACCGATGAAAACATTTTTACACTCGGTTCTGCTGATGCCTTGTAATACATCCAAATCCCACGTATGGTTTGGTTGGGCTAAAGCTCGTCTGCGTCACTTCAGCCAACATGATTTGATGGGTCCAATTAACAACCGAACACACATCATACAATTCGGTCAGGGGCCATTCTTTAATCGAACTGTGACGAAGTTCGGTAAACCTTTCCTAACTCGAACGCAATGTGAACAACGACGAGTTTTTGCAAGTTCTTTAACAGCTTGCAAGTCGGTTTTACACAATAACCGAATTCATCGTAAAGATCAGGTTGTGCTCGGAAACCATTCCCTTCACATTTAACAACTTGGTTTCAAATTCGGTTTATTGCCAAATTCCCATACTTAAAAACCATTTTAGCACAAATAAATGCCAAGTTGAAACTTCAAATTTATGCAGTTTTCGAGCTCATCACACTTGGTCTAAACACACACTAAATGAATACAACAACACAAGCAATTTGGAATAATATGAAAGCAGTTGGTTCATTTCATGAAGTCAGGAAATATATCATAAATTCCTACTAAGGACATCAACATACTGACATTTTGATTACTTTTATAATACTCAAAATACAAAAGTTTTACAAAATCAGGCAGTATCTTCTTTCTCTTTGTCGCTCTCGCCGATGCCACGACTTTCTCCAACTTTCGACCCGACCGAGGTCGCCAGCGCCTGTTCATGAAGTCGTTCCAGCACAACGACCTCTTTTGCCTTCACCGCAACATCGATTTCAGCATTAGTAACTAGGACGAACTCGTGTCGAGGATCTACGGCACCAGCTGGCACTTCTTGTGCTATAGGCTCGACTCTAGCTTCTCCGACCTTATTTCTTGTCAGTTTGGCCTTCTCTTCAGCGTAAGCCTCAACAGCCTTACGGATCTACTCCGGAGTCATGTCATCGAAATTCTGTTCGATGGCCACGTCGGCCAAGGTTTCGATGTAAATATCTGCCAGCTCCTTCCTCTTTTTTGTCTCGCCCTCAAGAATCATATTGACGTATGCACGACGGAGAAGAGCTTCCCTTTCTTCGTTCAGAGGAGGTAAGTTCTGATTTTTGGCCATTTCATCGGCACGATGGAGCATCCAGTCACAAAACTCTCTTTCATCCTCGTCGGCCTCGATGTGCATGCCTTTTATTTACAAATCAAAGTCGTATTTCTCGAGCTTCCGGAACAAGAAATACCTGAGCTCATTGATGTCATAAAATCCATGATCAACGCGCTCGATCACCCACCGAAGAGTTACACAGTTATTCATTTCCAACTCCAGATCAGGGCCGACCTCGCCCTCCACCTCGGTTTTAACGACATTCTCAGTGTCTTCTTCCCCAAGCTGAGCATCGCTCACGGCAACCGATTCCTTCCCCGCCTGTAAGCCACTTTCGTACATGAACTCGCCATGAGTCGACATCTCCTTTTTGAGTTTGGCCACCTCGGCTTGGTCCGCATCCCGGGCCCGTGCCATATGTTCCCGGACTTCGGTGTACTTCTTGCGAGTCTCCTCATGCTCGGCTTTCTCTTTTAGCAACTTCTCGTTTGCTTCGTCAACACCAGCCTCGAGCACTTTGGTACGTTGTTCAGCAAAAGTGAGGCGTGCTTTAAGTTCTTCTACCTCAGACTGAAGAAACTTCTTCTCCTCGGATAATGTTGCTACCTCGTTCTGCGTCACCTCAAGCTGCGCGTCTCGATCAGCGATTTTTTCCTCCAAGTCAGCTTCCAGTTTAGCGGCTTCCTCGCGCAATGACGCGATAGTCCCATCTCGTAAGGCCACAGTATGCCTTTTACCTTCCAACTGAGCCACAACTCAGTTGTGGTCATCCTCAGCCGCCACGAGACTCACCAAGGCGCGCCCCATACACGCCTTAGCATAGTTAAGCTTCTGCACGTTTGTTAAGGACGACACCCTAACCTCGGACTTCAGATCCCATGCCATCAGATGGACCCGGGCGACATTCTTAGCATTTTTTGGCATACTAATACGAGAGGACATGTGCGGAATCCGCACCGAAGAGAAAGTAGTAAACCAGTCCTCAACAACTCCTTTCGGAATGTCTAAATTTGTTACCCTTTCCTCATCAATCGACAAAAATGACCTCTTGAATATCGGGGACTCATCGCATCTCGTTCCTTCTCACGCCGCCCGGAATCGTGCTTCTTCTTTGATCGTTTTTCCACAGCAGAAGACGCCTCTCCAGCGGACATTTTCACTAACTTTCTTTTCTTTTTTCTTCGGTGGCGAAGTTTCCGTTGGCTTCGGAGGCGACTGTTGCCTCTCCGGCTCTTCTATTGGCACCTCGGACTGCACCTGCACCACCAGAACCAACTCTTTGTTTACCTGAGAACTCTCATGATCGGCCTGGTTAATCGCAACAACATCTACAACTGGCGGCATTTCGAAAGACACCACCTCCTGCTGAGACTTTGGACTTTCCAAGTCCACGACCGACGTCGCACCGGCTCCGACGTCAGCCGATTTTTGCCCAGCAGTTCTCTTCACCAACACCCGCACCAAATCTCTCCTCATGGTGTCAGTTAATCTCAAATCCCAGCTTTTACCGAATTGACTGGAGATCCTTGTTCGGGAAGCGGCGCCTAAACTCCTTATCCTCCTTGACAGTCCAGTAACCGGAAAAACCGAGTAGCGGGTAATATACTGCACAAGTAAACAGAATCCTAAAGTTAAACATACTGATTCTTAATACTTCAAGTCCCAAACCAAATAAGCCGTGTCAAGTTTTTCTTACCGGGGTCAAACACAGAAGTTGTAACTCCAGGAGATAAACCGGCAGCTTCAAGCTTTGAATCGACCACGAGCTTTTTATAATTGCGAAGATCTTCGTCAAGGTCCGCAAGCACAAGTAATATACCCCCAAACTCCGGACTAAGCTTCGGTTCCTTTTGCTTTGTTTCTTTTTCTACAAAGGGAAAAAGTTCCATCCTGTTAGTACACAGAACAAAACCAATATCAGAGAATTATTTAACGGATATAAGTTAAAAAACTTACTAGCTCCAGAGTGAATATTCATGGGAATCGTCATCCCATCGATTCGAGTATCATGGAAAAAGCTTTCAGACTGCCATTCTCCACCGACCCATAACCACTCCTCTTGAAAACCATGAAGAGTCTCAGGGATGTCAGTAATGATTTCTCCCACTTTAAGACCGGTTTGAGACTTAGCTTCGGCGAAGAAGCAACATGAAGTCTTCGCCACCCTCCGACTCGGGCTTTTCTTAAAAGCGTATATGTTCCTTATCTCTTCACACGACGGCAAACCCTCACCTCTCTCATGCAGTAAGACCATCAACCCGCTGATCTTCTTCCAGCTATTTGGTGTTATTTGACACAGAGGCAATCCCCAACTTCGAAGGTACTCCGTGATCAAACTTGGTAACGGAAACCTCAGCTCTGACCTTAAACTCTCGGCGAAAACATCGACACATCCCGGAGGGGGGCTAGTTATCCTCTTCCCCGGATAGGGCACAAAAATCCTCACCGAAGGCGGAATCTGGATTTGTTCCCGAAGCATAACCACATCGGCATCCGTTAGGATGCTGGGCTCACCTTCGAAATCCACCTTAGGGTCCGTCCACCTCCTTACTGGTCTCCTGCAGTGATCTTCCAAATTCGGAGCACTCTCCTCCACTATGTTATCACGTCCTCATCGTTCGGCTTATTGTCAAGGTGCCTCACCAACATCGGATCCCACCGATGATACTCGAAAGTCAACTCAACCAATTCCAAATCATGGTACACCTCGAGTGGGACTAACTCAGTGCTTGAAGAACTCGCAACGGCTTTACCTTTACCCTCTGACGTCATTCAATCGGGACAAAAACACAGAACAAGCGAAAAAATTAAGAAATCAAAAGCGAAGCTTACCAAGGAATTCGCAGAAATTCGCACTCGAGGAATCACTCTCAGATATGTTCGCAAAGATTGACGACGAGAAAATAGTTTTCAAAAATTCGAAGACAAAAGCAAAGGTAGAAGGAAAAACCTAATCGCATTCTTCTGAAGGGTATTTATACACCCCAAAATTTTTGACTGTTAGGGTTCTTAATTGGGGGCCAGTGTAACCGACGCGGCCCCTAAATCCCAAGCAACACGACCTCTCCGCCTGACAGGCCCTATGGCGCACATGCCACTCTATTAATACAACCGTTACTTACTATTATTGCGGCGCGACTCTTCCCACATCACATTTAATACCCGACCGTTGCGTCTCCTTAAACTTTCTCAACCACTGCCAAGATGATTCACTCAACTTTTTACAAGTGTCATCACCTCGGAGTACATAGCTCACTTCGGTCACCGCCTAGCAGAAGAACACCCCCGTGAAAGCATGACCGACTTACAACCTATTACCGGGTCAGAAATCTTCTTTATTTTACGGTGTCAACGACCATCATTATCATATGCCGCTAACACCGGGGGCCTCTCTGTTATCATCCGACCCGGTAATCCGAATGTATTCGCCTGAAATCACGTATTAGAAGAATCATTATCGACACCAACATAAATAGCAGTCACTCCAGTTCGTACGATAACCGACCTTCGACCGAACGAGAGCCAAACCGACCCGCTCACTGAAGACCGAGGTGGCCACCAATCGAGTTTGTCACGCCCGAAGCAGGTGACAAGGCGCAAACGTAGATCACCTTGAAGCCACAAAAGAATCTCATCATCAACGTGGGTCCGATTCTCATGGCTGTCCATCGGAAAGCTCCTTTATGAAAAAGTGACCGTACGCCTCAAAGTACGGGACAAAAACAGATACTATAAATAGCATAATCTTGCTCTTGTACAAGGATCGCTCTCTGAACATTTAACATATATACAAAAAAGGCGACCAACCCCTTTTACCTCGGTGGGCCATTGTGTTTGTGTTTGATGCATGCTTAACGCTTAAATTATTTCCAAACACCTACTTAATCACATACAAAACCGTTGTTAATAATCACATAATAACAGTTTGGTTTCTCAAAATAATTATACAAATACTCATTTAAATATGGGTAAAAAACTACTTCCCATCTGAATTGTCACGGTTTTGACGCATCACCATATGGACTTTTTTTTTTTTTACAAACCACCATATAAACTACACGGGCTTGTCAAATTGCCCCCTGAACTGGAAATAAAAGCAGTTTTGACTAAAAAGAAAAGCTAATTTTGAGGGTATTTCAAAATTTCTTATATTTTTTTTTAAAAAAAAAAATTGAAATACATTTGACCCCTCAAACTACTACATACATTCTTCCCTCTCTCTTCAACCATCCATTTATTTATTTATATTTATTTTATATTTATCTCTCATCCCTTTTTACTCTACTCACGGTGCATATTGAACACAAGAATTAACACACTGCAAAGTGTCGGTCTTGAACAAAATATCTTCAACTATCCATTTATTTATCTATATTTATTTTATATTTGAACAAAAAGTCCCATGCTATTATCATCACTAGTTAGCATGCATGTGCCCACCTTGTCTTTCCCTCATATCTGCACCTCCTCACATTCGAGAAATCTACAAAAATAAAGGAAGACAAAAACAATTACTTGAGGTCTGGTAATAAAGCCATAAAGGGGATTTTTTCATATGGAAAATCGTGAAGAGAGAGGATTCTAAAGCTTTGCTTGATCATGCTTTGTTTTAAGACGTCAACAAGAACCAGGTGTACTCTAATACTTCATTTATTTTTAATCACTACTTGTTAATGTCTGACTATATTTCATCACCATTAAAAAAAAAAATGAACAAATGTGTGATCTTGTGATATTTGTTGGGAAAAGAGTGAGAAAATAGCTTCAGGGCTGCTTGAACCTTTCATCCCCTGCCACGTCCTCTGTAGAACAGCAACATGTGTAGTGGATTTCCTCCTCATGAACACAGTGCATGCTTTGCTTTACCTAAGGCAGTTATAATTGCTTCTGCAAGTTCACGAGAAGTCGCTTGCATCAATAAAGTCGTGTAGCATTTTTGTAAATATTGGCTTGCGTCTTCTTTTAATTGTTTAGTTCCAACAATATTGTTTTCGATGTTTAGGACGACGTCGTTTTATCATGTTGCATGAGTACTATAAATGCACTCACTGTGTGCATTTTCTGTTGAATGAAATCAGAATTAAAATTCTCTTATCTTAGCTCACAATTCTTCATCCTCGTTTCCCTCAACATTGAGATCTTCAAGGCTGACAGAGAGCGCTCGAGCGGCGGCTCCATCGTCAGTGTTGTCTTTCTGTTCCTCTTCGACTTCCTTGTTGAGCCTGTCACCACCTATGCGATCATGCCGGCGACGACGGGGCGAACTAGCCCCGGAGCTCTGTGCCTTCCTATGGGACAACTGGTTTGAGACAGCTTTTATCGAGGGGGTCTGGGCCGGGGCCCACCAGCTTCGCCAACAAGGCTTCTGCCACTGGCCGTTCACTCATGTCCGATCGGACTTAACCGGAGGTCACGTGTCTACTGCCGAGCTCGACTTCTGCTGCATGGATCTTAGCACCTGTTCCGGTCCCAGACAGCGAGTCTATCATGTCCCTTAAATGATTCCGACTAGATAGATGCCAAGAGTGATGTGTCTGGTGGGGTCTAAGGGGACGAGGTTGTGAAGCGACTCGTGAGCCGTAGCTGGTTCAGTAGTACATTAAAAGCATGCATCATTTAACCGAGTCCCATGCCAAAACGAAACTCCCCATGGACTATGGAAACGAGCCAAGCAACTCCGAGAACTTGACCACTTCTGCTCAGTAGACGCCGTCTTCGAAGAACTCTGGCTCTCGTGTGTTTTACTGAAGTAGAGCTTTTTTTCTGAGCGGGGGTTCGCGTTTTTCTCGAGCTCGTGACCATTAGGCGTTAGAGATTTTTTTTTTTCAATTTTCATTTCTTTTAAAAAAAAATGTATGAAATTCTAAAATTACCCTTAAAATCAGCTTTGTTTTTTTGTTAAAACCACTTTCTTATCCGATTTAGGGGGCAAGTTGACAAACCCGTATAGTTCAGGTGGTGGTTTGTAAAAAAAAATAAGTTTATATGGTGATGCGCGAAAATCGTTAGAGTTCAGATGGGAAAATGTTTTTTTTTTCCTTTAAATATTATTGGAAAACAATTACGTACGATTCAAATGCATTTTCAAAATCAAGCTATCGTTTATATAGATTCTTCAAAGCCCGGTGGCAAATACAAAAATCCTCTCTTTAAACCTTATCAAGTTAGTGGAAAATCAGTTCGGGATATTAAAAACAATGAAGCTGAATTTGTAAAAGCTCTCCAAGATCATTTTAGCAATTTATCTATTTCTAATAAATTAGTTGCCGCTGATACTCCAAAATATCAACATGCTTTAACCAGCAAAATCCATACTCTTACACAAGACTCAGATATAGATGAAGCCTTAGTTCAATTTCATGAATCACCTCATAAAATTAATAAAATTAACATGGGAACAACCTCTATCAATAGTTCCTTCTCCTGATTTATATTCTACAAAACCAATAGACCTGTCTCGTTTTAATGCTACTTTTGTTTATGACTGGAATACTGATGGAAAATAAGAATATGAAATTAATAGTATTTTGGAGTTGTCTCATTGAGAGCAGGTTCAAATTCTCTCAGTTGGGAGCGTCAAAATTGATGATTTCTTGTTGATTTTGTGTCCCCATCCATTTATCAGATTTTTCGTTTTTTTGTGTTGCGATCGCTTTGTTCATCTTCTTTCTATAGAATTCAGTATTATAGGGTTTTCTTTTTTGGACTTTTTGTTTGATGCCATGGCCAGGGCCTCTAGCTCAAATCCGGACGATGATTTATCGCAGCGTATGGAAAGTTTCTCCCTATCAGATAGAGAGACCTTGTTTATTGATATAGCTCAAGATGTCATTCGTTTAGTACCAATGAATGTCACCACAGCTTGTCTGCAAAATTGTAGGTGATCAACCAGCCAGCTGGATAAGGATAAAACGACCGATGAGTCAGATATGGAGACTCTCTCAACCTATGGAAGTGAAGGAATTAGAACCAACTACTTTCGATTCATCTTCCAAAGCAGGGAAAACCTCAAGAGAGTTATTCGCGCTACCAATTGGAGCTTTGAAAACCAGTATCTAATTCTCAGGGAATAGAGAGATGGTTTGAACAATAAACACCCACGTTTTCAAGAACTTAACATATGAGTTCAAGGGCTTAATGTTCCCCTGAATTGGTTTAGCACAGAGGTGGGCATTAAAATTGGAAAAGTTTTTAAAGTAGTAGACAATGTGGTTGTTGCAAATTATGGGAATCATGGAGGTAAATTTCTTCGCTTGTTAGTATCTCTAGACCAGCATCCATTTCAATAAGTCCAACCTCATTCTTTTGATTCTTTCAGGAATTGCCGTTAACTCAGATCCTGCCACCTCAGAATTCCAAGCCTATCCACCACCTGTAAAAATCCCTCCTTGCTCACCCACCTGGCATCAAAGTAGAATCTTTTTGGTCTGTGAGAAGCAGCAGGTTCAAAATCCTTCAATATTACTATATTGTGGTCAGATGACTTTACAGAAACATTCTCAACTTGTGCCAATGGAAATTTAAGAGCTCAAGTTGGGGAAACTAAATATCTATCTAATTTCTCCTCCACCAACTCACTACCCTTTCTATTATTTGATCATGAAAACTGGTGACCTATGGTTTTCAGCTCAACACCCCCTAGACCATAAACCAACTGTCTAAATTTATAAAAACTCTGCTCCTCTCCTTTTTTTTCCTCCTCTCTTCCCATGATGGTAAAGGATGTCATGAAGTCTCCACCCACAAACCAAAAATTACCCATGTTAAGCTATGTCTGACTAACTTATTCCATTGCCATATTCTATTCGTACTGGGATAAACAAAAACAGCCCACCAACTCTCAGAGCTATTACCCCAAAAAATGTTTACTTCTAAACAAAATCCTTAATTATTGATAGTAATAATCTGAATGTCCTGAGACCAAATCAAAAGTATTCCCCCTTTAGTGCCCCCAAGTTTATTGTAATACCACCTATTTTTTAATTTTTGTTTTTTGCAAACAAATACCACAACAACAACAAAATACCCAGTATACTCCCAACATGTTGGGTTCTGGGGGGTTATTGTACGCAAACCTTACATTTGTAATTATACAAAGAGGCTGTTTCCGTAGCGACCCAAGGTGCATTGCGTCGTTTGATATATTTTTTTTTCTAGAGACTTGACTAATAGGTTTGAACAGGTGGTACGTGCGGCCGAGGGAAGGAGGTTGACGGTTTGTGAACGAATGTTCTTAGAGGATTGGTGTCGCCGTCATTACCCAAACAACCGGAAATGGTTGTGGTACGAAAGGTGGAGACTGGAGATGTCAACATTCAATGGAGCTGACCCAGACGCATGGCTCAAGCGAGCCCTTGCATACTTTGTCCTCAACGAGATACCGAAGCGTGATTGGATAAGGTGTGCTACATATTACCTTGAAGGTAAGGCCGAGGTTTGGTGGCGATGGCTCTACCATGCGCCAATACGATGGGAAGATTTCAAGAAAGAGATCATTGCACGCTTTGGAACCCCGGTATACTGCCATTATGACAAGGCTCCCTCGCACGAATTGAGGAGAGACAGTTTGCGTGATTAGCAACAGGAATTCATGGGCCACACCCAAGTCACGAAGGATACGAAAGCAAGCGGCAAGGCCTAAGGCGAGTCCAAGAATGAGCCAGAGGTCGAATTGGTCGAGCACGATAAGTGTGAGGTGAAAATTACGGTTGAGCAAGACATGCATGAAGTCGAGATGGTCGAAGCCCCAAGGCTCGAGGAGGTTTTGGACGTGGCCAAGATAGTCGAGATCGATGATGTCGAGAACAAGGAAGAAGAGGTCGATGTGATCGAGGAGGAAGACGAGCCCCGAATGGAGTTACTTGATGAGTCCTTGAGGACAAGGAATAACTTTAAAAGGGTGGGAATGATGAATTGAATATTTGAATTGTCTTAGTTAATAGAAAATCCCAAACTTCAGTTCAAACACTTTGCTTTAGATTTCTTCTTGATTTCTTTTGCAATTTTATCATTTCGAGGTGCACGAGTGTGTGAACCTCCAAACACCTATCGAGCGATTTAAGGCGCGGGAGCGGCTTGTCGAAAATCGAGACACACGATCTTCATTATTGGTGCTTTCATTGAGAGGTGTTAGATCGTGTGTCTTTTTCTTCCCCATTCTATTTTATTTTCGTTGTTAGAAAAAAAAAGGATCTTCAAACACGAGTCCGCGTAGTAAGGAGCGAAGGCAAGAGCGTAAAGTGATGGCCAATCGAGAGATGAAGGAAAAAATTGAGAGCTTGGAAGGCCAATTCAAAACCATGAATGAATCTGTTGATGCAGGTTCGAAGCCCTAACCAGAGAGCAAATAATCTAGTCCTAATCTAACTATATCTCTAATAAAGCAATAGAATATTAAGTATCCTAAATAATCTAGAAATCATAAGCAAAGAAGAAACTAAATATCTAAGGGATCCTTGGAGATCTTGTCTTGCACTCCAAGTAGAGAAAACCCTAGCCTATCCCTGTGTGCGCCATTCCTATTCCACCTAGGGAAGAAACGCTAGCCTCCGTGCGCGCGCCGCCTTGGGTCCGTCTGGCGTGCTTCTCTCCTGTTACCACAAATTTTTTTATTTTTTTATTTTTTTTATTTTTTGGTTTTAGAAATTAAAGCAAAATCGGGGAGATGTTCTTCATAGCCTCTTTTAATTGGGAAATTGTACAGGATCCTCCTAGACCTCTACAGTTCCACACCATAACCTTCATTGGAAACATCGGGAACATTTACAACTGGTTTCCTCCACCTCAGAAAATTGTTGCACATGAACATCTTTGGATAATTTGGGTTTTTTGGAATCTGCATTCTCAAGACCTAAATATTCTTGCATATCAGAGCTATCCAACATTTCTTTTTTAGTTTGACTAGACTCTGGAATAATGGGGTTTAAATTACCCTCAATGACATCATCTACCACTATATTCTCAGCCCCCTCGGGTGCTCACCCCTCTTTTTTCTAGTAAAGGTGTTTTTTTTTTCCTCAGAGCAATCCTGGCCCCTATGGAAGAAGGGACAATATCTACCTCTATCAGATTAGAGGTATCAAATTCAGACATGTTCTTAGTCTCTTGATGTTCTACCTCACAAAATCAGATTGATTAGATCTATTGGTCTCTTTATCTTTAGTGCCACTACCACTATCCTCGCCTGAACCCAACTTAACAATAGTAGACCCTAAAGAACTGTCTACATCTACCCCTTTATTATCTGAAGTTTTAGAAGGTGTATCTGAATTACCTGAGTTGAGTATAAGATATGGTTGATCCTCCTTCTCTGTAGACTGACTACTAGATTGATTTCCACTAGGCTGCTTAAGGTCACCCACTCCAATAAATCTTGCCCTCAACCATTCACCATATTAGCCCAAGTTTAAAATGTTATTAGCAATATCATTTTGTTTAACCGAGCAGTTCCTATCGGAATGCCGATTCTACCACAGTAAAGCAAAAACAATGAAGGTTTTCATACCAGAATTCTACCCAACTATTGGCTCCTCCTTGTTTTATGGTAGTACCTCGTAACAGCGGTTTTTTGATATTCATCTCTACCAGAACTCTCACCACCTTCACTTTAATACTTCTGGCTCCTGGTAATTGTATATCCAACACCTTTCCTATCATTTAGCCGATTTTCATTCCTTACTCTGCGGTGATCCAGTGCAATGGTAAGTTCTATAATTAGACCAAATATTAATCACCTCTTCTGACTCTATAAAGGTTGTACTTACAGGTTCCCACTTCTTCAACATTAAGTATTGACCATGAAATGTCCATGTTTTGCCGTTGAGGATCTTGTCTCGGTCTTCAGCCGATTGGAATAGGAATTGTAATGTATTATTTCATAGATTTCTGATTGGGAAAGCTTTTTATGTATGCCCACGACCACTGATCGTAGTTTTGAGGCCACTGAAGTTTGTTTTTTATTCCCATAAGATATACCAATTAGGCTTAATTTACATTCTTTTAGTCCCGGTGCGACATCTTGCTCCAAAAAAAAAGTATTATATATATTTTGTGTTGAGTTTTTTTTTTGAATCAACGAAAAAATAAAAATAAAAAATAAAAAAGAATAGGAAAGAAGAAAAGACACACGATCTAGATCCTCTCAATGAAAGCACCAATGATCAAGATCGCGTGTCCCGACTGCCGATAAGCCGCTAGCCCGCGCCTTGAATCGCCGATAAGTGTTCTTCGAGCCACGCCCGCGCCTCTTGGAACGAATAAAATTGCAATAGAATTTTGGTGGAAAACTAAAGCAAAGTGTTTGAACAAAAGTTCAGAATTTTCTACTAACTACGAACTAAGACTATTCAAGATTCAATTCATTCATCTTATTAAAAAATAACTAGAGTACATGTGTATTTATAGGAGAAAACTAAATCTAATTCTAATCTAACTAGATCTCCTAAACTGTGCAGTAAATAAATCCTATTCCAACTAAATCTCTAATTAAAGCAATTAAA
>CACSLK010027624.1:697219-721676 GCA_902706635.1 Striga hermonthica | reverse complement strand
CCTAGCAACTACAGACAACTAACCTAGCAACTATAGAGAACTAACCTAGCAACTATAGAAAACTAACCTAGTTGGAAGGTTAGTTGTCAACAGTCAACACCGGAGTCAACATCGGAAGTCAACACCAGAAGTCAAAGGTCAACACTGGAAGTCAACGGTCAAGCTGGAGTCAAGGGGTCAAAATAATATTTAAATAATTAAAATAATAAAAAGAAAAGTGTAAAATCTTGGCCACACATGATGTACCAAATCTTGTTGTTAAAAATGAGTCTCACGTCCTCACTTTAAAAAAACGGCCGTATTTGAACTAATCCCTATATATATATATATATATATATATAGGTGTTGGTTCCAATGAGTCCACATTCTTAAAGTGAGGACATGAGACTCAATCCTTGCCACTAAAAGGCTATCAAAATGTGTGGGCAAGAGTTAATTCCTTATTTAAATGATAATTTTTTATTTTTATTATTTTAGTTATTTAAATATTAGTTTGACTATTGAACGTTGACCGTTGACTCTGGCGTTGACCATTGACTCTGACGTTGACCGTTGACTTCCAGCGTTGACTTCTGGTGAAAATCGTTGACTTCCGGTATTGGCCATTGACTTCTGGCGTTGACCGTTGTCTTCCATCGTTGACTTCGGCGTTGACCGTTGACCCCTAATATGCATTATGTGTGAAGTAAATATGCATCCTGTACTTTGCAACTAGATACCTAACATTGCAATTAAATAAATCTAACCTTGCAACTAAATATATTTAACCTTGCAACTACATATATCTAACCTTGCAACTACTGATAACTAACTTTGCAACTAGATACAACTAATATTGCAACTACAGAGAACTAACCTTGCAAATATATACAACTAACCTTGCAACTAAAACACAAATAACCTTGCAAAAACAGATAACTAAACTTGCAACTACAGACAACTAATATTGCAACTGCAGATAACTAAACTTGCAACTACAAACAGTTAACCTTGCAACTAGATACAACTAACATTGTAACTAAATATATCTAACCTTGCAACTAAATGTATCCAACCTTGCAACTACTGATAACTAACTTTACAACTAGATACAACTAACATTGCAACTACAAAGAACGAACCTTGCAACCACGAACAACTAACCTTGCAACTAAAACACAAATAACCTTGCAAAAATTGATAATTAAATTTGCAACTACAGACAACTAACATTGCAACTGCAGATAACTAAACTCGCAACTACATTCAACTAAACTTGCAACTGCAAACAGTTAACTTTGAAACTAGATACAACTAACCTTGCAACTACAGACAACTTACCTAGCACCAACAAACAACTAACCTTGCAACTACAGAAAAAATAACATTGCAACTATATACAACTAAACATGCAAAGTTAGTGTAAAAATGATGCATAGTTAGTGATAAAGTGTTGCACAGTTAGAGTCAAAATAATGCACAGTTAGTATCCTCATTTTAAGAGTTGTCCGTATTTGATCTGCCCCTAAATATATATATATATATATATATATATATATATATATATATATATAAGAATCTGTCTATTGAATTTTGTTTATTGAATCCCCTATTTGAAATTTTTTATCTTGCCCCTTTGGTATTAGAGAGTATTTATTGAATCTTGTTTCTTGATCTAAGAATCTGAATTCGGAGAAACTTTATTCTTGTGAGTGTTTTTTGCCCAAATATGTCCGGTAGTAAGTTCTCTAGTGTAAGGCTGTAAAGTCCGAGAAGTGTTATGGATTGTAGCAAGAATATACAGTTTTGAAAATAAAGGCTTTTAGAAATGGAATCATTTTTCAATAGGACTATCTTTTCTAACTCTGCTTCCAGTTGCCGGTGATTTGACAAAGAAGATAGTTAATAGTTAAGAAATTATTATAAAAAATTTTAATAAATCCATTAATAATTAAAAAAATTCAAAGGTAAACAAGGAAAAAACTTGTAAAACAGCCTTCTTTAAAAATGATTTTACAATTAAAAACGAAAAAGATATTGAAGAATGGAATCCTCACGAGCTTGTAAACTATTATTAATCCAAAATGTTTCCAAAATTCTATAAAGAAAAAAAATCTAGCCCATCTTAAAGCATATTTGGAAGAAAGAATCACCTAGCTCTCTTCCGATACCGACCCACAGCCAGACAATCAATATCCTGATAAAAATGTTAGTGTTTCTTCCAATAAAATATCTGAGTTAAATAATCCTCATAATGATATAAAAAATTTAAGAAAAAATTCTCAAAAACCTTCGGTTATAAACGTTTCAACATCCTCTTGCATAACAAAAACCGTTACAATAAAAGAGTCTACATTTGATAGAAAATTCTTTCATGATGATTTTTAGCTGATTACAACTTAGAAAATTGATTATGGTTTTTAAAAAATTCTTTCTTGAGCAAAAAATCATTCAAGAAAAAGTTTATGACCACGTAAATAAATACAAAATTCATACTCTATTTTTTGATTGGTTTAAGATATATAAAATTCTATTGATTTTCCTTACAAAAAATCAGCAAGTCGGGTCACTACCAAAAAAAAAAAAAATGCTTGAATGGGAAACTATTCATGATTCAAAAACGGTTCAACCAAACCATCCTCCTTACCAAGGAGTAAAACTTTCCGTTCAAAACAAACAAATAGAATCTGTTGCACTTAGCAATCCGATAGATTGTGATAAAAATCTTCATTGTTTGGTTTTTCAAAATAAATATACAAATACTCATTTAAATACTAGGAAACAATTACATATGATTCAGAGGCATTTTCAAAATCAGACTATCGTTTATATAGATTCTTCAAAGCCCGATGACAAATACAAAAATACTCTTTTTAAACCTTATCAAGTTTCAGGAAAATCAGTTCAAGATATTAAAAGCAATGAAGCTGAATTTGTAAAAGCTCTCTAAGATTATTTTAGCGATTTATCTATTTCAAATAATTTAGTGGCCCCTGATACTCCAAATCTCAACATGCTTCAACCAGCAAAATCTACACTCTTAGCCAAGACTCAGATATAGGTGAAGCCTTAGTTCAATTTCAAGAATCACCTCATAAAATAAATAAATTAACATGGGAACAACCTTTATCAATAGTTTCTTCTCCTGATTTAAATTTTACAAAACCAATAGTCAAGTCTCGTTTTAATGCTACTTCTTTTTATGACTGCAATACTGATGAAAAGTTATAATATGAAATTATTAGTATTTTAGAGTTCTCACAGTTTAGAGCGGGTTCGAATTCTCTCAATTGGGAGCGTCAGGTTTGTTAATTTCTTGCTGATTTTGTGTTGATTCCCCATCCATTTATCAGTTTTTTGGTTCTCCTGTGTTGCAATCGCTTGGTTCATCTTCTTTATATAGAATCTCAGTATTTTATGGCTTTTTTTTTGGACTTTTTGTTTGCCGCCATGGCCAGGGCCTCTAGCCCAAATCAGGACGATGATTTATCGCAGTGTATGGAAAGTTTCTTCCTATCAGATAGATTGCCTTTTTTATTGATATAGCTCAAGAGGATATTTGTTTCAGCACCAATGAATGTCACCGCAGCTTGTTTGGCAAAATTGTAGGCGATCGACCAGCCAGCTGGATAGGGATCAAACGATCGATGAGTCAGATATGGAGACTCTCTCAGCCTATGGAAGTGAAGGAATTAGAACCCAACTACTTTCAATTCATCTTCCAAAGCAGGGAAGACCTCAAGAGAGTTATTAGTGCTACCAATTGGAGCTTTGAAAATTTGTATCTAATTCTCAGGGAATAGAGAGATGGTTTGAACACTAAACACCCGTGATTTATAGAACTCAACATAATGTTCCCTGAATTGGCTTAGCACAGAGGTGGGCATTAAAATTGGAAAAGTTTTTAAAGGAGTAGACATTGTGGTTGTTGCATATTATGGGAATCATGTAGGCAAATTTCTTTGCTTGTTAGTATCTCTAGACCTGACTGAGCCCGTTTCTAGGTGCACAAGAGTCAGACTTGGGGACCAAGTAGTTACTATCACTTTCAGATATGAAAAGTTAAGGAATCTATGTCACCACTGTGGACATATTGAGCAGTCTTAAAGAAGGCCAATATGGAGATTGGTTGAAAGCTCCTGAGGGTCAGTTCTGGGCAACAAACAACAACACTTCTGGCTCAAGAAGTCCACCACACAGTCCACGCAGTTTTCATAAACCCCATCACCTGATCAAACCTCACAACAGCTACCTATGGCTAGCCAGACATCTCACAGGAACCAACTTATTATTCATCCAGCTTAATCTACTTCTACTCTCAAATCATCTGCTAATGGTTCTTCTAATAGTTCTGCCAATGATCTCCACAAATCATCAGGAGTTTCAAAGCCAACTGTTACTATTGAAGAACCTCTCAAACCCATGGATATTGAAACTAGAGTCCTTCCCATAACCATGGCCAGTCCTTGTATGGTCTCTGACAAAGGCAGAAGTAAAATGAAAACCTGGAAAAGGGTAGGAGCCAAAGAAGATTGATTGCAGAGATAAGAGGATAATTCTTCTCAACCTGAAAATTCTCTAAGTGGCAAGAGGCACAAAGCAGAAAATCCATGTGGCAATGATGCTAGAGATGATCAAATTTCCAAAAGGTCAGATAAAATGAAGATCAAAGCAGTGGTGGAAGAGGTGGGGGTGGCCAGTCTAGAGTGGCACCCAAGTTCCCAATGTTAGCTGTAGTGTGGAACTATTGAGGGCTGGGTGGGCCCTAATCAGAGAGAATCTAAGGTCTCATCACCTGGTTTTCGTTTTTCTTTCTGAAAAAAAAAACATATACTTTTTCCAAAACAATAGTTAGGAAGTTAGGATTTAAGGATCGATTTTCTCTAGTTGATCCTCAAGGTTTAAGGGGTGGTATGTTACTCCTTTAGAATTCTTATGTTAATATTATTCACCTTGTCATCTCATCTTTTTATATTGCTGTTCATTTTCAGTTACCTTCTTCTAAACCCCAATGAGGGATTTTTGTGTATTAGCACCTGTAGGATCCAAAGGGCTTCTCAATGGGCAGCTTTAGAATCTGAAAAAAGGAAATGGGGTTCTCATTGGTTTGTGGCTGGAGATTGGAATGACATATGTTATAGATTAGAGAAAATTAGAGGGGTCACAAGATCTGGTAGCATTTTTTAGAATTTAATTCATTTATCAACACAATGGAGATGGAGGAGATCAAAATGTTAGGCTATCTATACACATGGTGCAATAACAGAAACCTTTAGGAATTGGTTGAAGAAAAGTTGGACAGGGCATTTGGCTCAATAAAATGGGTGAAATCTTTTCCCAATGCAAAGACCTTAAATTTGGTGACAAGCTCCTCAGATCACTCAATCATTTTAGTTGACCCTGGAATTACAACAGGGAGGAGGACTAGCAGGTTTCAATTTGATAAAAAGGTGGATTGGCAAAGCTGGCTTATCAGATGTGGTTACTCAGGAATGGCTTTCCCCAGTCTCAGGCACACCCTTTTTTCAGCTCAAGGAAAAGGTTAAAAACACCATATTAGCACTCTTAAAATGGAGCTCAAGTTTCAAACTCAGAACCAACTTCAAATTGCTCTTACTCATAAGTTGAAGAACCTGAGGGAGGATAGCTCTACAACCAAGTGGGAAGACTGGAACACTACCAGAAAGGAATTGGACAGGGCTCACCACAATGAGGCCCTATACTGGCAACAGAATGCCATGCTTCATTGGCTTAAATATGGAGACAGAAACTCCAAATTTTTTCATGCATATACCTTGCAAAGAAGAAGGATGAATGCCATTATTAGGTTGGTCTCTTCCAGAAGAGAAGAATTCACTTCCCAACAAGACATTCAATCTCATACTCACAATTCTATAAGTCCTTATTCTTAACAGAGGGATCATGGGGAGGGACTCTTTATTACCACTCATCACTCCTTCCATATCTCAAGAGATGAACCAGACCCTTTTGCTTTCTGTGGAGGACGAAGAAATCAAATCAGCTCTGTTTAGGCTCCATCTTGATAAAGCTACTGGAGAAGATGGTATTTATTTTTTTTATATATGCATCCCAGTGTGGGATGGGGGGTTGAGGCTACACTCCCGACCTGTGAATATAATGGCCTAGAGAGGGCTAAAAAGTCAAGAGGCTACATCAATGTCGATAAGTACATAGAACATCATCAAATACGAAAACCAAAATATACAATGATAAAAAAATGTTCGATCTGGATCTAAAGTCTAGTCCTCATGAAAGGTCGTCCCGGTCAAGGTGTCCTGGAGAAGATAGTATAAATGCTCTTTTCTACCAACATTTCTGAAACTTAATTAAACCTGACTTCATGGCAACTGTTTTGAGTTTTTTCATTCTAGCCAAATACTTCAGTACTAGAACTATACTATTCTCTCATTGATCCTTAAATGTGCATCTCCTGAAACCATTTGCAAGTTTAGGCCTATAAGTCTATGAATAGTAGTTTACAAAGTTATTTATAAAGTTCTTGCTGAGAGATTAAAGGCTTGTTTAGATGGTAGTGGATTCAAATCAGCTTTTATTGCAGGCATGCAATTATTAGACAATGTAATAATTGCTTAAGAGGCTTTCCACTATCTGAATAGACACTCGTCTGGTAAGAACTATTTTATGGCACTGAAGCTAGATCTCATGAAAGCTTTTGATAGGGTTGAGTGGATTAGTATAATAAAGATTATGGTTCAGATGGGTTTTCACTTAGGTTTTGTTAAATTGTTGATGGCTTACATCTCAACCACTTTTCTTTCCTTTAAAGTCAATGGTGATATATGTGGTTTTGTATCTCCTACAAGAGGTATTAGACAGGGAGATCCCCTCTCCCAATACCTTTTCATCATTGTGGCAGAACTTCTCTCATCCCTTATTATGGATGCTTCAAATTCTGGATTGCTCAAATGGTTGAAATTATCTCTGTCTGGTCCCTCTATCTCTCACGTCCTATTTAAAGATGATTCCCTATTCTTTTGTAGGGTAGGGGTTGATCAAGCTGGCATTTTTATGGATCTATTGAACAAATATAGATTGCTTACTGGTCAGACACTGAACCTGTATAAATCAACTATTTTTTTCAGCATGAATACTCCCACCAACCTCCAATTGAACATTTGTGAAGCCTTGCAGGGTATCCAAAAACACAATTCCACCAGGTATTTGGGATTGCCCCTTGGCATAGGCAAGTTTAAGAAAGAGGTATTTGCATATCTTCTGGAAACCACTCAAACCAGACTTCAAAACTAGAAATCAAAGTTACTGTCATCTGCTGGCAAAGTTGTGCTTTTGAAATCTGTATTGCAGGCCTTACCAATTTTCACTATGTTTGATTCAAATTGTCTGTCTCTATTTGCTTTGCCATTTCCAGTTTATGTGCATAGTTCTGGTGGAACAAAAGTGCAGATGAATCTAAGGAAATCCATTGGAATAGCTGGGCAAAGATTATAGTTCCTAAACAAGATGGGGGTCTTATTAATGTTATATACTGAAAGCTTGGCTTTGGATGATATTACACTTTTACCCTTTATGAATGAGAAACATGTTAGATTAAACAAGTTCTACGTTCTGTTGTTTTGCATTAGATAGTGTGGGTCGTCATCGGGTGAACCGAAGATCATGCTATCAGTTACTCGCGAAACAAGAATAAGTGGTTCACAACCCAGATGGACATGAACACCCCATCGCGAACGGTTGTAGTGTCAACTGTACAGTTTGTCTTGACTGATTAGTTGCACTAGTGCATTTATGTATTGAACAAGATCCCAGAGAGGAGCAGTTCGTTTTATACTGATCGTCGTAAACGAACTAGGTCTCGGTTAATTAATGCGTACTCTTAACCTGTAAGATATTAAACAGACATATATCTGTAGTATATATTACTTTGATTCACATGGGTGAGGCTTAGTGAACTGGGCCAATAGACCTGCTGTATTGGGTAATATTGCTACATGTAGGATGTGCTGTTAGGATATTTACGCTCACCATGTGCGTTAGTTTGATGATGTTCCCGAAGTGAGTTAATGAAGGATTATTATGCTAAACCCTGCAGGTGGATTAAATTCCGGCATAGTAATAATATGATGAACGAGCACTAGCTTCGGTGAAATAATAATAAATTAATTAATTCTTGATTGTTAGTAATCAAATTAATTAATAGACATTATATCTTAAACATGGGGAGATAAATCGAGTAATTATTATTGGAGTCTCAATTGTAAATTGGGCTAGGAAAAAGGAGTGCAATAATATTATGTTGGTGGACCATTTAATATTATTTAATTAATTAAAATAAGTGGCTTGGTCCACAAATAAAACTAATTAATTTAGGAGCCCTAATCCTAATCTCCTAAGGATCCCTACTGTAGCTCTATATATACATCATTAAGCTCATGGGAAGAGAAGGGAATTCCACATCTTGCAAATCACGCCCCACGCATCTCTTCTCTTTCTCAGTTCCCATTCGAGCTTTATCTTCTTCTTGTTGTTCCACTGGTACAAGATTAAGAGGTGTTTGAGATATACAGTAGAAGACCTTTGGGTAAAGTGAGACAAAATATATTTGGTCGTACAGAACTAACCGGAGGTCCTATCAAGACGTGCATCATACCCAGACGACCGTCTCGACGAGAGATTTCCAATGCCTCCAAGATCGCAGCCGTCCGACCACCCACGCACCCGCACGCGCCACCACAAGGTCCCAGGACCGCAACTTGTCTTCATCTGTTTTGCACTCGTTTGATCTGGTTTTCGATCCGATATTGTTCGTGCAATCCTAGGACGCGATTTGCAGTCAACAATTCATTGGTGTGCTGTGTACGACCATCCAGAAGATCAGCCAGATCGCCATAAATTTTAAGCTGTATATTCTCTACGCAAACCTTTAGATCCGCTGGGCATAGGTTTACGTTTTGCTATTGAATTCGTGATTTATGGATAACGAGATCTTCATTGATTCCAACAGGTCTTGAATTTTTGGACATCTAATTATTCAATGAATCCTTGATTTGTAAGCAGCTTTGGAGGATTACATCTCAGCCAGATTGCTTCTGAGTAGAGTTCTTAAGGAAGGGTATTTTCCCAACTTTTCTATATTTTCTACTACTAAATCTCAAAAGGGATCTTGGCTCTAGAATTGTTGGTTAGATTCCCTTCCTTTATTTTAAAAATGGTTGAAAGTGGAAATCAGGCATGGTGCATCAACTAAGATTGATGATGTTAATTGGGTTCTCTATCTTCGAAAGGCTAAACCTGATTTGTTAGAGAGTGCTAGAGAGCATCTTATTTATGTCCAGGACCATTGATGCCTTCTGGTTTAGATTGGAATGTGTGCTTGGGCAACAAGTTTTCAATGCTGAAGATAGTACTGCTATGACAGATTGTATTCGAGTCTAGACAAGAAAGGGTAGTTCCTTGTGGCTAGCACTTATTCATTTCTGGTGCAACAGAAAGTCCTTAAGCTTAATAACCCAGAATGTAGCAACAACTCAAATCCATGGAAAACTTCACTTAAAAGAAGCTAGTCATTAAATGTGCAGATGAAGCTTAAAACGTTTTTTTGTGAAAATGCCTCGCAGGATCTTTACCTATTTAACTAATCTTAGGAAAAGAGGTATGGATATTGATGTTATTTGCAGGTGCTGTGGAGAATGTGCTGAAACACTTGAGCATGTTTTAATGAACTGTCCCAGAGCTAGCAGAACCTGGGACTTGGCACATGTCACTTGGCATGGCTTAACGCAATTCAGTAGTTCTTTCAGAACATGGTAGCAACACATATGCTCTACAGATCACACAGAGGTGGCTGACCACAGAATACAACTAACAACTTGTGGTGGCCCTAGAAGACCTGGAACCAATGGATCTTTCAAAACTCTCTTCCCCCACCACACATGGTGGTCAAAGCAGCACATTCAGATTGGCTGGAGTTCTCCTCTTTATCTTCTGTTGTTGTTTATTAGTTGATTTTCTTTCTTAGTCTTTGTCTGTATTTTTTGTTGTAAGGGCAGGTTGTTTACTAGGCGTTGTGGCAATGGTGATCTCTTACTCTTATTTGTTTGCTCATTTGTGTGTTTGTTTGAGGCTCTAGGTCATCGTGATGATGTACCTCTCAAGTTGTTTATTTTCATTTGGAACATGGTTGTATTCGAGTTTTTCTCGCTTTTCAGTTAATAGATTCATCTATCGTTTTGAAAATTTTTTTTTTTAGTATTTTACAACAAATGACTACGCTTGCAAATGCTTATAAAACCAAAAGTGGCCCCGAAGATAGAGTAATAGCTGAAATAATTATAGTAGGATTTTTCGGTTAAATTAAAGGGTGGTGGGTTTATTATCTTACTAGTCAGCAACAAGACGAAATTCTTCATGTTATTAAAATTGGCGAAGACGATGCTTTCATATTTGATCCTGATGGAAATCCACAACAGGATTCAGTTGCTAAGTTAATCCTTACAATTTCATTACATTTCATAGGAGATACATCTCATTTGAAAGATAAAATATTGAGCTTCTTTCAAACCTTAGGTGTCGAAAACTTAGTGATTGTCTTAATTATAAAAATACCATTATCACAAGGGTAATGCTTAGAGAAGACTCTAGCCAGCCTTTTTGGAAAGAAAATTCTCAGCAGGATTACCAAACCTACTAGATGAAAAGGTTAGAAACCGTATTAGAGAAATATATGGTAAGCAGATTATTCCTTATGATGAATATTCCTACGTTCAACTTGTTAGTATAATTCAACAAGAAGGTCTAAAAATCTGTGAAGATTGAAAACTCCAAAAACATCTCAAATGGGAGATGAAGAAAACAAAATTAGAATTAGGAAATTTCTGCCAACAATTAGATATCGACCCAAACAAGCCTAATAATTGTTTTTCAGGAGGTTGTAGTTTTACTAGAAAAAATAAAAAACCTTCTAAAAATTATTATAAATCCAATAAAAATTATAGAGATAATCTTAAAATAGATTATTATAAGAAATCTAAATGAATAAATCCTTACTGAAATACTAAAAAATAATGAAATCTAGTGAGTGGTTAAAAAATGTTGAATGCTTCAAATGTCATAAGAAGGGACATACAACCAATTATTGTAGACTTAATAAAAAAATACAAGAATTAAAACTTGAAGATGAAGTAATTAAAAAAATCTCCAATTTTCTAGTTAAATCATCAGATAATTCAACTAGTACAAATTCAGATCATTCCTTTAATAAAAAGGGATCCCTTCAAGTAGATGAATTAGACTCCCACTCTAAGTTTGAGTCAGAAAACCATATTAGCATTCTACCCAAGGAACAAGAATTCCACCTCGAAATCATGCAGAACATTCATGACCCAAACCTGCAAAAATAGTACGTTGACAGGTTGTTCGATAAGAAAGCTTGTAAAAATATAACACCTATATTTTTGTGAATGCCAATCCAGCTGGCTTTTGGATCACCTATGATTCTTCCAAATCAACTTCTCTGACATTCATCATCGCTGATTTTAATATCTTTATGTTCAATGTCGATGAGATCTGCTTCTTTTTTTGGATAGAGTAATGCTATCAAGCTTTTGAGCAAGTTCGTCGTCCCTACCTGCTTCTTTGTTGTCTCCCATATCTCAGAAAAGATAGAATCCTAGAACAACTCAAGGAGACAGTCGGATGAAGAACGCACAGTGAGACAAAAGAGATGATGAAATGAGAAAAAAAAAACGCAAACACAGTTCTAGAGATCGAACTCTCAAGGAGAGAATCAAGGAGAAAAAATTAAAGAACCCCCAGCTCTCAACGAGAGAATCCTCCAACTCTCAACGAGAGAATATAACTTTTTTTCCTGTAAAAATACTTATGACTTAACAAATATATTAAACAAAGCAAAAAATAAAAAACTAAAATGGCTACTATGTTGGGTTCTATTAGGAACGTCGGCAATGTGCACATTCAAATCTATTGAATGTTGTAGCAAATTTTATTTTTATTTACCGAGCATTGAATCAAATGTTTCGTTTTCCGGGTCGATCTCTCGAGAAAGACGGTTCGGAATCTAGTGTTAGTGTTGATAACACATGAAAGGAAAATAAAACCTAAGCATTCTAATCAAAAGATTGGTTTTTAATTATTAACTAAGAAATAGCATAAAACATAAATCTACCTAGAAATATAAACGACACAAAAATAAAAAGGCTAGGGAATTGGGAATAAACATTTTGAATTGAAATGCAATTATCGACTCATGATCGTTTGGTTAAAGAAGTCGAGTCACCTACACGTTGAGAGATTCATCCTCAATACCTTTCGGATTATGAGAATAAATATAAACGGTAAATTAACGAATTGTTTAACACATAGACAATACGTCTCTGAAAATGTCTATTTTGTATGAGTTTCGATCGATTGACCTTTCCCCTTTCAGTTCAAGAGTCGATTAAAATAGACTATAGGATTGTTAGTCATCTAGTCTATTCGGATCGTGATCGTCACAATAGAACACACCATATTCAATTTGAAAACAAGTTTAACATTGAAGTGTCACTCTTCAATACTTAGAAATCAATTGCAAGGTTGAATTGTCACTTTTCAACAATATGTCATTCTAAAGTTAAAATAAAAAATTGAATGTAAAACTAACTCATACAAAGTGAACAATCAAGGAGCATGATAATCACAAACGAGTTCAAAGGTTCATCCCTTATTCCTAGCAAATGATTTAGTTACTCATATCAAAAATAACCTCAACATGAACTTGATTGCAAATCATCATTATTATAAAGAAAACTTACAAGAAATCAAATCGAAAATTAAGTTCGATACAAGTGCTAAACCGAGAATAAGCACACACCAAATAAAATACAAACTTCTCCAAAATTCCTTCTCCTAAACACTTCTTTCTCACGATAAGTATCTAAGAAGGGGAATTAGGGATTAGAATGTTACATTATTATGAGAATGAATGAACAAGGATGATGAAATACAAGCCAAAGAGAAGAAAGTGAGTGTTGGGGGAAGAAATAGGGTCCAAAAAGAACCCCAAAACCACCATACTTTTAGCAATGAAATGCTCCATATTTATAGCCAAATAATCTCTCTTTTTGCTGAGCATTGGTAGCTGGAGGTCACTCATTGTGTTGTCTTGCACGCCATTGAAGATGTTTGGCACCAACCATCACTAAAGTGGGCTTAAAAAAATCATAAGTTGGCAGAAACAGGGGTAGTAGCGCCGCTACTATGCCGAAAGAGGAAAGGTTGCCCCCGGCGCTACTTAGCTAGCGTCGCTACTGCGTCGGCAACTTGCATATCATCACGGTTTTCGCTCGTTCAAGCTCGTTTGGACTCGGAATTGAGTTTCGTTTTTTCCTACGCGTAGCCAATTAACCCCTCTATTATATGGTGTTTGAAAACCACACTTTTGCCCAGAATACAATTTTGTGGAATTTCCAACCTTTAAAGGGTCGGTAACTTGCTCAACTTTACATTTCGACCCCGTTTGGATTCATCCGAACTCGAAATTGAATTCCGCTTTTTCTCACTTGTCGCCAACTATCTTATCTAGTTGTTCTTGAATGGTCGAGTTCCGAGCTTAATCCAATCCTCACGGGGTTTTTGACCTGCACATCAAAAACAAGAAGAAAACGGGAAAAATACACGAAAAACACAGGAAAAACCAAAATAGATCAAAACACATAATAACTCACAAAAACGAATAAAAACCAATAAAAAGTCCTAAAATGAGGGAAAACGAAAAACAAAAACAATAAGGAAAAATGCAACAAAAATCGTACAAACAACTCCTTCACACTTAACTCTTTGCTTGTCCTCAAGCAAACAAAACAACAAGCAATTCGAAAAGAAAGATCGAAAAGTTAATAATCATGCAAAATGAAACTCTCGTCTTCCTCCGGTTATCCATAAAACTCAACTCAACTTTGAAAACACGGTTACCACAAAATGAGTTCAAACGAAACAAAAACTCGTCCCAAGTCATTCTACAAATGATTTACTTGATTCAAACTTCCTTCTTACAAATACACGTGCAAAAAACTAGAAATGGTTTACTCAATATATAGGAAACAATAAGAACCAAACCAACAAGTCCAATTCCCTCTTTTTATTATTTTTATTTATTATGAGTCATTTTTTTCAAATGAGAGTCGTTAGGACGACAATTACCTAGGTTTACCCTCAGGATTTGGTCCCCAGTGTCCTAGGCCGGTTTCCCGTACTCATTGACGCGATCTATCTCGAGTGAGAGTACTCGGATCAAGCGGAGTCTAGTCCTTTCAACTCTCACGAGCTCATTTAATTAGTTTTTTTTATTTATTTCTTTTTTTTTTGTGAGCTATATTTTTCCAAACAAGGTTTCCGGATGATTATTATCTAGGATTAGCCTCGAGAGGTTTTCTCGAGTCTCCTAGACCGGTTTTCCGGGCTCATTATCTCATTTCATAAAATGGAACGAAACAATAGGAGCCTAATCTGTACTTCCTTGCAAACTCACATCTTATTTCTTTTTTATTTTTTTTAGAGTGGTGGCAACACAAGAGTACATCATAAACATAATAACATGAAACAATTCAATCAAGACGTAACATAAGTGTATAGCATAACACGTTAACAACAATCGAGCATAAGGCAAGGTTATTTCAAGATCACTAATCGAGAATAAACAAGGGACAAAACAATTTTTCGAACACGAATGTGGTTTCCAATGTTAACAAATCTTCATTTAATTTTAAGGGAACCGTCCAATTCATCAAGTATATTGAACATGATAATTATCAATGAGACCAAACGACAATCCAAACTAACCACTTAGTCGTTTTGACTTGAAACAAACATTAAGCTTCATATGGGGAATTGACACAAACACACACCTAAAATGACGCCTAAGCATGCATAATTACGAGATTTCTCCCCCACGCTTAAAACAAAGCAATGTCCTCATTGCTTGACAAAAAAAATATAGGAAATAACATATAATCACACAAGATCATGTGCGATAACATAAAATAAGAAATCAAACACACAAGAACACAAATAAAAAAAAGGGTGTGCAAACCGAAGATGTATCAAGTCGAGTAAGTCTTCCTATATGAATCATTCGCTCATACTCAACCCGGGCGTTCAGCTCAGTCTATGATATAACCTGTCAGCTCGTTCCTGTGTAGAAAGCCTCAACGTCCAAACTCCCATTATTCAAAATAAAAATAAAGTAAAAAAACATCAACGAAACACACAATAAAACAGTAAATCACTTGGGTTGCCTCCGAAGAAGCGCTTGTTTAACGTCATTAGCTTGACGAAACCTGTACAAATCACCCGGGGTCCAAGAAGAAGTGGCGATAATGCCATGCCTTTGTATTCTCGAGAAGCGGCAGTATGGGAAGGGTGGCATGACCAAGGATATGGTGGGCTCTGGTGGCAATGTTCTTGTGGAACCGAGCATAAGAACCAAGGATGGTAACGAAACGACCCATCGCTCTTCTCGACAAACCTCCACAGTCATCCTCTCGGAATACGAGAATATCCGTTGAGCATGTCGAACTAAATGGGGCCTTCTCGACGGTGCAGAGAGATGGCTCGAGTGAGGGACTCTCCAATTCAGGCTCTGGAGTTTCCTCCATCATAATATTACACTCAATCTCTGCGAGTGCATTCTCCTCTTCTTCAGTCTCGACCACGTGGATTTTGCATTCAATCTCGACGAACTGAGCGCGTTCTATTATGCCGTCAAGCTTCACCACCAAAACGAGTGCAAACAACCTCCATATTCTCTAATCAAGCTGTTTGGGCCGACATACGAGCAAGAATGAGATCGAATTTTTCATCATCCGTCAAAGCGTTCCCCCGAAGTTCATTTTGCATGAGGGAATCGGGGGAAAAATTGTAAGCTCGATCCTCTAAGACTCGAATGCGTTCCGCTAGGTTCTCGACTTGGGCCTCAAGATTTTTTGATTGGGCGGCTTGGGAGGTCATAAAATCGAGAACCCGATCAAGCTTAGCATCGTCATTCAAAGAGTCCACGTGGAAATCATATGGTTGCTTGAACGGTAACGGATACCACGATTGCTCGTAAGAGTAGGCACATGGTTGGCCATACTTCCACGAACTGTAGCTCGGCCCATTATTCCACTGAAGGGTTTTAGAGGAGGGGAACATGTTGCTCTGGTTCATTGCCATTTCTGTTCAATATACCTGCACGCAAGAACAAAACAACCACGCGAAGCCACGAAAAGAAAGAAAAAGAAAAGAGAATAAAAATGAAAACAAAGAGAAAAACAAAGATGCGGCAAAGAACACGAACACAAAAACACAAAATGAAAAGAAATACAGAAAATAAAATCAAACACCAACACTAAATATTCTACTTGCCTTCCCCGGCAACGGCACCAAATTTGTTGTAGAAAATTTTATTTTTTATTTACAGAGCATCGAATCAAATGATTCGTTTCCTGGGTCGATCTCTCGAGAAAGACGGTTCGGAATCTAGTGTTAGTGTTGATAACACATAAAATAAATGTTTTGAATCGTAATGCAATTATCGACTCATGATCGTTCGGTTAAAGAAGTCGAGTCACCTACACGTTTAGAGGTTCATCCTCAATACCTTTCGGATTATGAGAATAAATATAAACGGTAAATTAACGAATTGTATAACACATAGACAATACGTCTCTGAACATGTCTATTTTGTATGAGTTTCGATCGATTGACCTTTCCCCTTTCGGTTCAAGAGTCGATTAAAATAGACTATAGGATTGTTAGTCATCTAGTCTATTTGGATCGTGATCGTCACAATAGAACACACCATATTCAATTTGAAAACAAGTTTAACATTGAAGTGTCATTCTTCAATACTTAGAAATCAATTGCAAGGTTGAATTGTCACTTTTCTACAATATGTCATTCCAAAGTTAAAATCAAGAACCGAATTTAAAACTAACTCATACAAAGTGAACAATCAAGGAGCACGATAATCACATACGAGTTCAAAGGTTCATCCCTTATCCCTAGCAAATGATTTAGTCACTCATATAAAAAATAACCTCAACATGAACTTGATTGCAAATCATTATTATTATAAAGAAAACTTACAAGAAATCCAATAGAAAATTAAGCTCGATACAAGTGCTAAACCGAGAATAAGTACACACCAAATGAAATACAAACTTCTCTAAAATTCCTTCTTCTAAACACTTCTTTCTCAAGATAAGTATTTAAGAAGGGGAATTAAGGATTAGAATGTTACATTATTATGAGAATGAATGAACAAGGATGATGAAATACAAGCCAAAGAGAAGAAAGTGAGTGTTGGGGAAGAAATAGGGTCCAAAAAGAACCCCAAAACCACCATACTTTTAGCAATGAAATGTTCCATATTTATAGCCAAATAATCTCTCTTTTTGCTGAGCATTGATAGCTGGTGGTTCCTCATTGTGTTATCTTGCACGCCATTGAAGATGTTTGGCACCAACCATCACTAAAGTGAGCTTAAAAAATCATAAGTTGGCAGAAACAGGGGTAGTAGCGCCGCTACTATGCCGACAGAGGAAAGCTTATCCCCGGTGCTACTTAGGTAGCGCCGCTACTGCGTCGGCAGCTTGCATGTCATCACGGTTTTTGCTCGTTCAGGCTCGTTTGGACTCGGAATTGAGTTCTGTTTTTTCCTACGCGTAGCTAACGAACTCCTCTATCAAATGGTGTTTGAAAACAACTCTTTTGCCCAGAATACAATTTTGTGGAATTTCCAACCTTTAAAGGGTCGGTAACTTGCTCAACTTTACATTTCGGCCCCGTTTGGATTCATCCGAACTCGAAATCGAATTTTGCTTTTTTTCACTGGTCGTCAACTAACTTATCTAGTTAGTTATTCTTGAATGGTCGAGTTCCGAGCTTAATCCAATCCTCACGGGGTTTTTGACCTGCACACCAAAAACAAGAAGAAAACGGAAAAATTACACGAAAAACACAGGAAAAACCAAAATAGCTCAAAACACATAATAAATCATAAAAACGAACAAAAACCAATAAAAAGTCCTAAAACAAGGGAAAACAAAAAACAAAAAATAAGGAAAAATGCAACAAAAATAGTACAAACATTGAATAATAAATCCTAACGCAGTGGAATCTATAGTTAGAATTAGGACTTACGGTTTAAAAACTTTTGCCGACTCTGAGACGTTTCTGATTTCCGTTGATGGGGAACGTCTGAACACCAAAGTCCAATGGACAGCTGGACCTGGCCTTTCTCGATTCTGATCGAGTCATCAAGGTGCTCCAATCGCTCATCAAACTCATCTGATCGTCTTGGACCTTCGGTAAGTGAGTTGGACTCCTCGGATCGCCCGAGAACCATCTCGGGCACGAACTAGGGCTTATGGATCGAATTAAACCGGTTTGGAACTCGTTGGACTAGACTGGAGTGTGCTGGGTCGCTTCAGGGCCGCTGTCTATGCCACTGGACCAAGTTGAGAGCTGTTGGGCCGGGGACGCGCGCTGTTGGGCCGCAAATGCAACGGGGCAAATGTGCGCGGGCTGGATTGGGCCGGACTCGGTTGCGCAGGCCAGAAGCTGAGAGTGCTGCGGGATGGGACGTGGGCCAACACGCGAACCGCGCGCGGGCTTCAACTGTGAGAAGAGCGGGCTGAAACGCGGGCCACGCGGGCTGTACAGCCCGCGTGCATTTCTTCTTCCTGATGGCTTCGTGCAACGAACTGGGCCAGCTGTATTGAGCCACTCGCGCTTGCTGGGCTGGACGGAGACACGCGCGTGAATGGGCTACTCCTCTGCATGGGCCGAACACGCGAACTGGACTTCCTTCACGGACTTGACGCGCGCTGGACTGGAACCTGGGCTGGGCATGAGCACTTGGGCGTGAGCACCTGGGCGCGGACAGCACGCTGGGAACCTGGGCGCGAATTGGAATTTTTTCGGAGGCTTGCTGTATGTCGCCGAACGCCGTAGGATTGCCAAAAAAATAATATATCTAAATATATAAGCACGAATAAATGGTACCATAAAGCCTTCTAATGTTTATCCTTTACACCTACTTCGAATAATCTTGGTGGGCGATTAATCGAAACTCCCTAACTCTCGAATATATTAAGAACACAATTTTCCTCTCCCTAATAGGACCTTAAAATCGAATCTCTCACACTTGGGAGAAGAGGTTGGGACATGGTGTATTTGTAGGCTACATTAGGAACCTTAAGAAGGTGCTAAACATGGGCTTATCCCATTAGGCTTAGGAATCCTAATTATGCTCCATATCCTATTCCATCTAGAAGTCCTATTCCTCATAACCCTAGGTAATATTCTAGAAGGAATATTTCTCTCCTAATGGAATCTTAATTATGTAATATAATTAATTCCTAATTTCTTAATAGAATTAAATAATAAAACATTCCACTAGAGTAATATTATTGCTCTCCTCATTTAGCTCCAATTTATTCAATAAATTCGAACCTCCACTTGATTAAATTATATTAATATAATTGATCGATTTATCCTTCCATTATTTAAGATATAACGTCCATTGATTAATTAAATTACTGACAAAATAATTAATCAACTTCTTATTAATTTCTGAAACTAATACTACTCAGATCCTTAATCATTATGCCGGATAACATATCCGCCTGCAGGGCTTGACATAATATTCATTCTCGAGCTCATTTCGGGGACGTCATCAACCCAGCGCACTAGGACACAGTGACCGTAAATAATTTATAATGGCACATCATATAGACACACTTATTTACCAAAATACCGAGTATGTCATCCTAGCAAATTTAGGAATCACCCTTGATAAATCAAATAAATAAGTGATGAATACATATGCCCTTTTATATTATCTTACAGCTTAAGAGTACGCATCAATTACTGAAGGTCTAGATTACAACAACGATCAGTGAGTCTCATAATCTTATCCTGTGGTCCTGTTCAACACCTACCATAAGTGCTAGTGTAATTCTCCAGTCAAAGACCACCTGAATCAAGAATACACTACAGTTTTTAGCCAAGAGGGGTCACACTGCCTGTCTAGAACGAATATTTTAGTCTTACAAGGAACCGATAGGTGATCTTTCTGTTCGAAACACTTCGAACCACATTATCTCAATGTAAGACAAGGAGTATGATTGCATAAAAAAATAAACTGCAAGCATATGTACTTTGACCGAAACATGATGGCCAAATCAAAATGGAATTGATAGAATCTGCAAAACCGAGCTTTTACAACATACCTCTAATAGTCTTCTACTTATTCTTAATAAGCTCATGGCTATTGCTAACCACGATTCTCTTTCAATCTTAATTCTCAAAGAACTGTTTTCCTTTCTGCCATACATCCGACTCCCAGTCCTTTAACATGACCATCATCCGCTTTCGCCCGAAAGCCAATCCTAAAAGGATTTACCTGGTTGTCTACCGATGTAACTAGGTAACAAACATCCACCCTATCACAGTCCTTTGCAACGGGCGTACTTGCTTTATGTGTCACTTACTTTATGAACTAGTGATTCCTCTCTGTCTGTAACTGCACCAACTGTCATCGCAATCAAATTGTGACCTGACTTGGCCAGACGAGGTTTCACATTTTTTAGTTCAATGGCGAATCCCATCTCTACGTCGCTCGCCATTTGGGAAGGGACGTACTGAGTTTATAGTGGAATCCATCAACGTATTACTGCTTGACATTTTTCTAATCTGCTTGGTTCCCACAAGTGAACACAAACCATAAGGTGGTTTTTACTTGTTGTTCATGTCTGATTAGAAATCAAAATCTTTTGTAATCCATAGGTTGCTTCTGGTTCATGTGGTAACCCTACATATTATCCTAAGCCCTTTTATGGCACTTGATCACATGTTCTACTGTGAACCATTTCTTCCATCGAGGATTACTTCGATATTTACCAGCTAAACTCTCAGTAATAAATATCAGGCCTCATTTATTGCATATACTAGGCTTCCAATTGCCATGCATGAGGACTGCCTCTATATCATGCAAAAATAGAATGAGCCTTACAATAGTTTGGACATGAAAATTAAGATAATCGCAACATATCTTTCTTGTGATCCTCAATCTCAAGATATCTGTTGATTCTGAATCTTTCATGACCAACTATTTGGATAACCATACCCTTGCGTCTGTCAATAATTTCACACTGTCTCCAGTGATCAAGATGTTGTCTACACATAGTACAAAAATACCATCACGCTTCCATTGCGCCACACACAATGTTCATTTGGTTGATGATCAAATCCACGATTCAAACTTATCTTCCAAATCATCGGCCCACCGCAGTCTATAAATAGACCTTGTCAGCCTACTGTCTAGATGCTCTTAGCCCTTTTCCAATGAACATTTCTGGGTGCTGCTCCGTGGATATTCCTACAAGACTCCCAATTAAGGAAAATGTCTTGACATCCACTTTGCCTAGCTTATAACTTATATGAATGGCTTCAGCTTTAAATTCGGCAACAGGTGAAATAATTAACTTATAATAGATCCCATTCTTTCTGAGTTTACCATTTCACAACAAGCCTAAAGTCTTCATTTATAGATTTCGTCCAATAGCAAGTTTGCTACTTGGTAATTCTATAAGAACCCAGATCTGATAAGAGTCCATGACCCTAAATCAGAAATCATTAAAACTTTGCTAAGTTTTTGCATCCTTGTCTTGGATATCCCCATTGTATAACTAGGGATAGATTCACGTTTACTACAGACTAAGTCCGAGACTTTCTCAAAACATGAATTCCAAGAACTTGTGATTAATACAGACTGAGTCCAACGACTCTCTCATTATCACGAATGGAGTTGCCTTGCAACCCTCCCACTACAACGAGGTTCCCTCTGCAAAGGTGTATAACACAAAATATGTGAAGCAGTTTTTCCTTGTGGTATCACATTTATACACTTGGTAACAAGGTTGAACTTTCATCTTTATCTTTTCCTTACAAAAATTCTACAAATGAACTTAGTGATTTATTACTTAGTATTCCTCTAAAAATCAGACATTCGCGCTAACGAACACATTCTGACTTTTAGAACTATAATAATCCACTCATTTCTCGTTACTGTGAAGTATCCCACAAATAGCCTAATTTCCGAACATCTTTTCTGATGGGTCTCCTCTCAGATCTGGAGTGAATCAATGGAAACAAGCTCAGATCTGAAATAAACCGGTGGACATGAGCTCAGATCCGCGTCGATTGCCTTCGAACCGTTGCTGAACCGCGAGACCACCTGCAAGAACTCAACACCGAAGGGGTTTCCGGCGTAGAGCCTCCGACGCTCAAGTCAGTATATGAAAGAGATGAAGAGAGCTGCTCTGAGAGAGTAGCAGGAGTAATGGAGGAAAGTATAGAATGAATGGGAGTTAGGGTTTTGGGGTTACCTCAGCTCCTTTATATAGAAGCAAAACATTTACCTGAAGTTCCCAAAATGCCCTGGCCGACTTACTGAAAATGTCCAAAATACCCTGGTCAGTTCGCATTCCGTCCATCTCCTAGTCAGCATCTAGATTCCTTCTTATCCTTAATAGCTTCCTTCTTATCCGACAGCTTCCCTATGACATGTTGAAGTGTACCAGAATCGTCGGAGATCTTATGAGCCTTGAGAAGTCTTCAGTCGACTCGGGATATCAACTCGAGTCGACTAGGTTATCTTCGATCATCGGTAGGCCTTGATGCGTCTGTCCGTCTTTTTGGTGGGAGTCGACTTCTGCTAGTCGACACATGGAAGTCGACTGAGAGAGGTGCCTGGGCCCTTAAACCAGAGATATTATGATTCTGTAAATCGAATCGACTATGGGTAAATCGACTCGATAATATCTGAACTGTTACACGATAGTATGGCTATATCATCTAGTCGCCCCAAAAATTACTCGAAGCGATTCTGAGCTTAAGAGTAAATTTGTCGACTGAACCCTTATATAGGATTTCTTCTCAGTCGATCTCCTTATTCCCAACAGTCTATATTTATCTCTCGGCTCGTGAGAAACTCTTTCGCCTGACTTAGGGAATTCTCACATTGATCGGATAATCTTAGATTTCTTTCCGAATTTTAAAATTCGAAAAGGTTTAGAATCTGACAAACTGCTTCGTATTTCGGGCATCGTTTCGTTCGTTGGATCTGCCTTTAATCTAAGGGCTAGGGTTTCTTTACTTCCCTTATAAACTCCCCTCCCCTTTTTCTTCTCACACTTTCCGCACTTAAATTTCTCGAATTTCCTTTCTTCTCTCCGGCAATAAAAGCATCACAAGTCTCCAGCGTTCACTTCGTTTTCCGACGTTCTTCTCGGATTTTCCAGGACTTCTTCGTCAGTCATCATGTGTAAGTTCTCCCTGCCTTTCGATTTATTGTTGTGTGCGATATTTTTTCTCTTCTCTTTTTTTTTTCTTTTAGTTTTTCTAGGTAATATGCTTGGGATTTGCATGTTCATCGGATTTTCTGGGGGTCTGTAGATGAGTTTCTTGGCGATTTTTTCTTGTTAGATCTTTAATTGTAGGTTTTTCATTCCCCCGAGTGTTTTTCGGCTGTTTGATAAATTTTGATAAGAAAGAGTGACTCCTCTTTTATGGATCAACTAGCCATGGACTTGATATTCACATGTCAAGTTGAGTCGAGACGGGAAATATTTTCCTCGTTTCTTCTTTTCCTCCACTATCGAGTTGCTTCGTGCGCTTCCTAGTTCCCCCATTTGCCCATATCTTTTGAAGTCGAATCGCGGTCGTGATTATACATATCTATTTGATTGCCACTCTCATTTCCTTTTAGATTCTGACTCTGACCCTGTTTCTGGATCTCTTGCCCGCGAGATTGACAACTACTCGAGTTCTGACTCTGTACAAATAATCTCTGTTGGGCCGAGTATTGATTTAAACGTCGAGCCGGAGAACTCGGCTCATTCCACTGTCTCATCTTTCGGCATCGACTGGGATGTATATAACCAAGTGTTGCTATCTGGTACCCTAGATGAGGATCCTGAGGCTTCTCGTGCTCTGGGGTCCCATCGACTTAACCTGATTCCTCAAGGTATCCTTCTTAGGTTAGGTATCCCTGTGTATAAAACGAGTCATGTCCGTTCATTAATAATAGCTCCTTCAGTCGAGCCTATAACTTTAGCCCGTCTTGTTAGCAAAATTAGCTGTTAACCTTTTTTGTTATGCTCCTGTAGCCGAAATCGATGGCTTCGGGGAGTACAATGGTCTTCTCTCTGATTGGGGATTGGTCGCTCCTACGATAGATGACGACTTCAGGCGTCCTCCCCGCGGTTGTTTTACCTTTTTTGTGGATCAAATAATGTCGGGATTGCGCTTCCCGATTCAACCTGAGCTGCTGTCGTTGAGTAACCTCTATGATATACCAATAAATCAGTTCACCCCCAACTCCATTCGAATAATGGTGGCCTTTATAGTTGTCACCAGCATAGTTTTAGGTAAC
>CACSLK010027624.1:675863-694734 GCA_902706635.1 Striga hermonthica | reverse complement strand
CATGCCTCATGGCCGCCCGTAGCCACGTGCGATCGGCACTAGCTACGGCTTTGGCCAATTCACCGGCAATCCTCGATTTTTCATCGACCAACTACACTTAATTGCACATGATACTTTAAATAGAGGCTGAATAAACGATAAATGCTCGGAACATGCCGGACTGAATTGAACATAAATCGATTATGATCTTACTCACTTAACCGGCCCTAAGGCACGGCTTTCTTCTGAAAATTCCGACAATTATCCGAACACTTCGCTCTGAATTAACCTAATTAGCAAGTCTATGAACTGAAGGAAAGTTTACCTTCCTGAACGCTCGACGGAAATCGGAATTAAAGCGTAGCTTCTCCTCGCCGTGCGGTACCAAGCTTATGCCGTGCGTTTGCGATAAAAATTAAGGGAAATTGATGGAGCGAAAGGGGTTGCTGTAGGCTGGTTATGGGTTGCTGAAGCTATAGGGAAAAGATGGTGAAATTTTCCCAAATGCCCTCCTTTAATAGTTGCACGGCCGAGAGGGGAGAGGTGAGGTGGGCTTGATGTGGCTTACTCCTACCCTTACACTTGCTCACTTCTCATGAGTTAATGAGATGACTAAGCATGCTCTCCTCATGACAAGTTGCTTAATCTAATTGGTTAAAATCATTACTTAAACTTGAAGAAGCTACGGCTTATTGATGCAAAAATTGGGAAAATTTACTAAGTCATGGCCATTAATGTATAAGTCACGGCAATTAGGGCTTCTTTGTGATTAATCCCAATTAATCACTTAAATGATGTTTAATTGTTAAATTAAACATAATTCTTAATTACCAAAATTATTTCGGACGTAAACGGTACGCCGAAAATAGATTTCGGTAATCCAACTGAACTTAATTAATTTCGAAAATAATAAACAATAACGTTACTATATCGGAATTAAACGTAATTTATACTGATAATATCTCGGGATATTACATATGCTGCTCGGCTCATCCCTCGGGTGAGTTTCATCTTGTGTGTGTTTTCCTTTTCTTTTTAGTGTTATGCCAACATCTTAATCATTTCATTTGTCCTCTTTCTTTTCAGCTTCTGGCCTGCATTCTTCCCTCCATGATCGAGGAGGCGTCTTCTCTTCAGAACAACGTCAAGGTTCTGGGTGAAAAATATGTGGCCAAGTGCGAGGAGCTCGCGGCCAAAGAAGAAGAGCTCGAGGCTGATAATGCCGTCATCGCCAAACTCCGTTCTGATATGGATGCGGCTGTTCGGAAGGTTGAGCGGCTGAGAGTCGACCTGATCAAGGCCAATGATGAGGTCATGGTCGAGAGGGAGAGTGGGATTCAGGAAGGTCGACGGACCTTATTGAAGTCACCTACGGGCGCTGCTTTCCTTGCCCACTACCGTAAGGCTGTGGTCGAGGCATATTGCAAGTCGTCCGACTTTCTCGACGAGTTGGTTCCTACGGCAGTCCAATATTTTGACTTCGCCTGTGACACGTGGGAACAAGCTGTGGTCCAACCCGATTTTCCCGGAAGGATCAACCGGGATGATGTGAAGAAGACTCTTCCCGACGCCGAAGGCTTCTAAGGCAGTGGGGACCTCCCTCCTTGCCGTGAGTGGTGGACTGGCCTCAAGGCCAAGGCTATTCACGCAACCGAGCTTTCGTCTCTGCTTGAGGTCCCTCCTTTCCTCCTAGTCGGCCTGACTAAATTGGTCCAGCCCAACAGGGCTGATTATGAGGAGGAGCTCGACGAGGAGATAGAGGTCGACAGGCCAGGGACGGAGCGGATTGAGGAGGGGAGAGGTGCCGGAACTGAGACGATTGGTGTTGAGGGCGAAGGCGCTGCTGAGAAGTCGACGGCCGACTCCCATAGGACTTAGATTTATCTGCTTTTGTAGTGTTTATTTGTTTTAGTTTTGTTGTTTTTTTTTTTACATTGCAGTCCTGACCTATTTTCTGATGTAAAGGTCGGGATGGCTTCGTATATAAGAATCTTTCCTTAATATAATATTATCTTTATCCCTTTAATCGTTTCTATCTTCTGTCGATTCTCGTGGTCGATTAGCTTTTCCTCGATTAATCCGTTCTTTTTCGTCCTACTATGTCTTCTCTCAGCCCTTCTTGCGAGCTGGTCGAAGTTGAGCAATAGTTTCGACAACTTCATAGCTGTTGAACTAAGTTTTTCGAGTCGTCTTCTCCCAACCCTTCTTGCGAGCTGGTCGAAGTCGAGCAGTAGCTTCGACAGCTTCATAGCCGTTGAACTAAGTTTTTCGAGTCGTCTTTTCCCAACCCTTCTTGCGAGCTGGTCTAAGTCGAGCAGCAGTTTCGACAGCTTCATAGCTGTGGAACTAAGTTTTTCGAGTCGTCTTCTCCCAACCCTTCTTGCGAGCTGGTTGAAGTCGAGCAATAGTTTCGACTGCTTCATAGTTGTTGAACTAAGTTTTTCGAGTCGCTTCTCCCAACCCTTCTTGCGAGCTGGTCGAAGTCGAGCAATAGTTTCGACAGCTTCATAGTTGTGGTTTTTGAACGAGTTTGCCATTAATAGGGTTAATCAGCTATATAGCTGTATTGAAAAATTCGACTGATTCCATCAATTATATAGAGATCGATGTGTTGCATCTTCTCGACTTGGGACTTTCGATTTACCTTGGCCCCTGTCATGTCTCGCTATTAATGACATCTTCTTGAGATGAGTCTGGTACTTACATTCTTTTTGAATTTCGAATTTAAAAAATTTCTATCAGTGACGTGCGTCCCCTCAATCGCTGACTCTTCGTATTCCATGCTTCATCAAGATCGTTGGTTTCCTTGTTGATATGACGGCTAACGTTTATCTGTTATCACATATAAATATTATTCCACCTCTTCTCTTAACACTTTTCTCCTTCTCTGAATTTTCCGATCTTAAAACTTCTCTGCATCTCCGGCGATCTAGCGTTCTCAGTTTTACCGGCGACCTAGCGTTCTCGGTTTTACCGGCGACTTCCTCCCGTAGTTCCGGCGTCTAAACCAACTTTTCAGGCCATCATGAGTAACATGGGTAAGTATTTTGTTTAATTCCCAACTTTTATCGATTCGCTTTTTCTTTTGATTTTTCTGGGTTTCTGGGTTTTTCTGCATTGTTTATGTTCTTCGTGTTCTTCAAGTTTTTCTTGCGAATTTTGTGTTGAATCCTTTGTGCGTATGCGTTGCTTTGATTAGCTGTTAGCGTATAGTCGGTTTTAGCGTGTAGCCGTTTATCGATTTTTATTATATCGACTTTTGTCGACTCACCCGCTCTTTCTCCTTCTGTTCCGTCCTCGAGTCGACTTTATGTCTACTCGCCGGTGTGTCTCCATCGAATCATAACATATTGTTTTTTCGTTCTTCTGTACCTTTGTCGACCCTGATAAGTCGATTGTACTTTGTTTGATTTTATTTCGTGATGACTGATCTTCGCTCTCGGTTCTTTTTTCTTCTAGCTTCTATTCCGACTCCTCTCCTGATACGCTTGACAAACTGATCGATAGGGGCCTCGACCAATCTGACTCAGGCTCAGTTGAGATAGTCGACTCTAGGATGGTTAACGTCTCTCCTCATTCTTCTTCATCGCCTGCTTCTATCCCGAAGGTCGACTAGGTTGAATACGATCAAGCACTGTTAGATGGTGGCTTAGTAGAGACCCCAAAAAACCCTCGGGGAGATTCTACTCGCCTCGATTTAATTCCTCGAGGTATTCCCATTAAGTTGCTAGATATTCCTGTATATAGCACAAGTACCTATACCAATAATTACTCCTCTCGTCGATCCTCGCGAGGTTGTATCAATAGCCTGCCCTCTGGCCAAATTGGCCACTTTAAACCCTTTTTCTTATGCCTCTGTGGCTCAAGTCGAGAGCTTCAAGCAATTTAGCGGGCTTCCCTCCGACTGGGAGTTGGTTGCTCCAGGCCCTGAAAGCGATTTCGTCTGTCCCCCGCAAGGCTGTCACACTTTTTTTTGTCGACCAAGTCATTTTTGGCCTCCGCTTGCCTATCCAAGTCGAGCTTTTGGAGATAAGCGATCTGTACAGTATCCCGATAAATTAGTTTTCCCCAAACGCTCTGTGTATCATGATAGCCTTTATCGTTGTTTCTCATATAGTTCTCCATTTTTTCTCAGCCGAATTTCTCCATTATTTCTATAGCTACCGACTCCAAAAGGGGGCCCATTGCTTGATTCGCCGTTTCGGCGTTACCTTTCTCGATGACCTTTCTTCGAATATCCCGGAGTGGAAATCAAAATTCATGTTTATCCATCCTCCAGTTGGTGATTATCCTTATGCGAATAATTGGGTAAGCACAAAAGTTAAACAAAAGAAATGATCTCGTTCCGAGAATTTCGAAAAGCTCTTAGAAGAGCTGAATAAGCATACTTATAGTGCTCGCCATATAATAAGAGATCGTGAATTGGTCAATTACGCTTGAATCGTTCTGTATGATGATCTTTCTCGACTCGATGATCCTCGTAAGCTGTTCAATATTTCTTACGATGTCGAGTTTTGCTTCTATTTTCTTTCAACCACGTTTGATTATTTGTTTTTGTTTCAGTCAAAGCACTCAAGCGCTTCGAGGTGAAGAAGAAACAGCGACCGGGCAGTTGGCAGGCGGATCTGCTCCTCCCCCGCCCGGTGGGTCTGGTTTGAAGTCGGCCACTGCAACAAAACGACCTAAGTCTTCGGGTCCCAGTACCTGCAAGAGGCCCCAAGACGATCGGACCCCTACCCTGCTTCCCGACGACCTTAAGTTCCGTAAGGTCGATAAGGGCAAGGAGAAGGTAGTTGAAAAGAATGCTGCCTCTACCGTCACTTACAAGGACATGATGGTCAAGATGCCGTCTCGACTCTGGAATTATCCGGAGCCGCATAAGGTGGCCAGATACCTCAACTCTCTGCTCCCCGAGGCCGACAAGGCCCGCGTCGAGGGGAACGATTACGAGCGCTCCTGTTACGCTACCTATTGCCTTACTCGGGTATGTGCCTCTTCCTCAAGTTTAGAGTTTATGTTCATATATTTTTGTATCATTTGCTCACTATTTTCTCTCTCTCTCTTTTTCTTTTTTTTTTTTTTTGTAGTTCTTAGCGGCTATACTCCCTGGCCTCGAGGCAGGAAGTAAGGCCCCTACCTCTTCCACGAAGGCCCTCGAGGATAAGTGCGAGGCGCAACTCAAGGAAATAGCCAAGCTGAGAAAAGATTTGGAGGCGTCGAGATCTTTAGTGGACAAGCTGAAGGCCGACAAGGCCGTGGCCCAACAGCCAAAGAGAAGATCCAGGCCGACCGCGAAAAGGCTCAGGATGAGGTTGTGTTCGAGAGGGATATCGGCACCATGCTGGGCCGGAAGTCGTTTCTACGGTCCGCCGTGGGCTCCGCCTTTGTCGAGGCCTACTGCAAAGAAGTCGTCAAGGCTTTCTGCAATTTGCCTGAGTTTCTTGACAGGCTTTGCCCCACCGCCATCCAGTACTTCGACCATACTTTCGATGCATGGTAGGAGGTGGTGGCGGGGTCTGAGTTTGCCGGAAAACTCGACCGCGAGGCGATGAGGCGAGCACTCCCCGACCCTGACGGTTACGAGGGTGACACATCCCTTCCGGATGGTTACCCGTGGTGGTCAGGCCTCGAGGCTTAGGCCATTCACGTTGCCAAGCTCTCTTCTCAACTGGAGGCCCCTCCCAATCCTTTGATCGATCCGACTGAACTACCTCATCCGAGTGGGGCTAATCCTGAGGCAATGGTCCAGGAGAGTGATGCCGATGCCTAGAGTTGTCTTGAGGCTGTCGCCTTTTATTTTTTAGGGCTTTGCTTTGGATTTGATTTTTTATTGTCGTTCTCGACCTATTTTCAGATTGTAAAGGTCGAGATGATTCTCTCCTTGTAATGAACTTATCATAAATAATATATTTTTTTTTTCACCGTATTTTATCGTTTTCCTTTTATTCTTAAATTGTCATAGATGTTTTGCAATTATGCCGGGCTTTCTTTGTTTTCGAGATCTTGAGTGTATCCTCATTGTTTAAATCAACTTTGTAGTCGTAGGCTTTGTAGCCTTGTCGAGGTTCCACTCGAGTTACAACTTCATAGTTGTTTGAATCGACTTCGTAGTCGTAGGCTTCGTAGCCTTGTCGAGGTTCTACTCGAGTTACAACTTCGTAGTTGTTTGAATCGACTTCGTAGTCGTAGGCTTCGTAGCCTTATCGAGATTCTACTCGAGTTTCAACTTCGTAGTTGTTTGAATCGACTTCGTAGTCGTAGGCTTCATAGCCTTGTCGAGATTCCACTCGAGTTACAACTTCGTAGTTGTTTGAATCGACTTCGTAGTCGTAGGCTTCGTAGCCTTGTCGAGATTCCACTCGAGTTACAAGTTCGTAGTTGTTTGAATCGACTTCGTAGTCGTAGGCTTCGTAGCCTTGTCGAGATTCCACTCGAGTTACACCTTCATAGTTGTTTGGAGAGACTCGGTATTTCAGTAATTATAAAGGGTTCGATATGAAAATGTAAAAAGGACACAATTGAAGCATAAACTTGCATTTCATTGCATTACTGAATTTGATTGAGCTTTGTTCAGTATAAAAGAGTTTTAAAACATTGCCTTAAGCATAAAAACGCTTGAGATGGATCACATGCCAAGATCATGGCAGCTGTCGTCCTTCGCCATCCTCGAGTTCATACGCACCTCTCTCGAGTACCTATGTGATGGTGTAGGGTCCTTCCCAGTTAGCTTCGAGTTTTTTGACATGTTTGAGAGCGTCTGCTCGCTTTAGGACAAGATCGCCTACCTGAAATCGTCTAGTTTGGACTTTTTTGACGAAAGCGGCACGCATTTTTTGCTTATACTCCAAGGATCGCACCCAAGCTTCCTCTCGCCCCTCTTCTATCATATCGAGGGCTTCTTCAATCATCTCCTCATTCTTCTTCTCCTCGTACAATGTCGACCTATGAGAATCCAAGCCGACTTCGATAGGCTAGAGTGCATCCATTCCGTAAACCATATGAAATGGCGATTGGCCTGTTGAACTTCTTGGAGTCGTCCTATAAGCCCACAGGACTGTTGTCAACTCGTCGACCCAAGCGCCTGATGCCTTCTCCAACCTCTTCTTCAGCCCTTGGAGAATGGTTCCGATTGGTCACCTCGAGTTGACCATTAGCCTGAGGGGTGTGTGACCGAAGCAAATCTTTGCTTTATCCCCATGTCGAGGCACCATGCTTGAATTCACCTCCCCTGAAACTGAGTCCCATTATCAGAAATTAGCACTTTCGGAACTCCAAATCAACAGCAGATGTTGTTGAACAAGAACTGAATCATTTTCTCCTCTGTGATTTTCGCCAATGGTTCTGCTTCGACCCATTTGCTAAAATAGTCGACAACAACCACTAAGAACTTCCTCTACCCTGTTCCTGTTGCCAATGGGCCTACCAAGTCGATTCCCCATTGCGCGAAGGGGACTGGGGTACTGATGGTCGTCATGTATTCAGCAGGGATATGAGTGATTTGCCCATGACGTTGACATTTCTCGCACTTCTAGACCAGTTGTTCGGCGATTGCTTGCATTTTGGGCCAATAATATCTTGCTCGCAGGGCTTTGCTCGCCAAGGCTCGTGATCCTATATGTGCTCCACAACATCCTTCATGTATTCCTTTCAAGACATGAGTTCCTTCGTCTTCAGAGACGCATCGCAAGTGGGGCCCAACCAAAGATTTTTTGAACATGACGCCATCGACTTCGCAATATTTGCTTAGGTATCGAGTGACCCTTTCTGCCTCCTGCTTATCTCCCATAGGTACTCGATCCCGTAGGAGTTCGTGAATCGGCTTTCTCCAGTCGTTCTTTTCTTCGACTTCCATCGTCTCGTCCAACACGCTTCCTTCCAAATGCATGGTGGCGATAGAACTCCCCATCTTTCCATCATTCGAGCTCGCAATTCTCGCGAGCCAATATGCTCGCTTGTTCTCTTCTCGAGGGATTTGTGTTAGCTCAAACTTCTCTAGGCCCCGAACAAGACTTTGGATTTTCTCAACATATTTCATCATCCGATCTTCTTTGATCTCGCAACTTCCCAACACTTGTCCAACAACCAGTTGTGAGTCGGAATGTGCAACAATTTCTGTCGCTCCTCCACCGATTGCGAGTTGGATTCCTTTGATTAGCCCCTCGTATTCGGCTTCGTCATTTGAGGCCTTAAATCCCATTCTAATGGCAAAGTCGAGCTGTTCCCCCTCGGGTGACACGAGGATGACTCCCAGACCAGACCCTTTAGCTGACGAGGACCCGTCGACGTGCACGACCCATTTATTTTCTTCTCCCTTGGTGCCTTTCTTGGATAAAATCTGTTAAGGCTTGGGCTTTTATGGCTCGTCTTGGCTCGTACTTGATGGAGTATTCGCTCAACTCGACCGCCCAGTTTACGAGCCGTCCTGATACCGTAGGTCGGCCCAGTGTTTCTCCCAACTGGAAATTTGTCCTCACTACTACCACAGGATTCATTAAATATGGCCTTAATTTTCTAGCAGTTATTGCCAGTGTCAGGGCGGCTTTCTCGACTTCAGAGTATTTCATCTCCGCACCCTGGAGAACTCGACTGGTATAGTAGATTGGCTGTTGGACACCTCCTTCCTCTCGCAATAACGCTGAACTCAACGACACCGATCCTATAGATATATATAGCACCAACTCGTTACTGGGCTCAGGTTTCGTCAGCAAAGGTAGCTCGCCCAAAAACTCTTTCAATTTCTCGAAGGCCATTTGTGCCTCGTCACTCCACAAGAAGGTCGACTTCTTTTTGAGCAATTTGAAGAATGGGAAGCTTTTCTCTGCGGCTCGAGCAATGAACCTGCTTAGTCCCACGATCCTTCCTGTCAAGACTTGCACATCTCTTATATTTCTTGGTGGGGCCATGTCGAGTATGGCTTTCACCTTTTCTCTGTTTACTTCAATCCCTCTCTCTGTGACGATATATCCCAAAAATCGACCTGCCTTTACTCCAAAGGCACACTTGCTTGCGTTCAACTTCATCCCAAACGCCCTAAAGGTTTTAAACGTTTCCCTTAAGTCGTCTGGGTATGAAATTGAGGACTTGGTTTTTACCAAGATATCGTCCACATATACTTCAATATTTTGTCCGATCTGAGTTTTGAACATGCGATCCATCAATCGTTGGTAGGTTGCTCCTGCATTCTTAAGTACAAAGAGCATGACGACATAGCAATACGTCCCTTTGCTCGTCACAAAACTCACCTTACTCTGATCCTCAGGGGCCAACGGAATCTGATGATATCCTTGAGATGCATCCATCATAGTTAGCAATTCGCAACCAGCCGTGGAGTCGACTAGCTGATCAATTCGTGGTAAGGGATAATGATCTTTGGGGCACGCCAAGTTTAAACCACGAAAATCGATGCACATGCGCTATTTGTTTAGTGCCTTCCTTACCATCACCGTGTTGGATATCCATTTGGGGAATTGGATTTCTTTGACATGCCCCGCTCGCAGCAACTTATCCACCTCGATCTCAATGGCCTTGTCAACTTCTCCACCATGGTGTCTAAGTCGCTGTTTAACGGGTTTTTTGAGGGGGTCGACGTTGAGCTTATGCTCCATAATGGTGGGGTCAATCCCCGTCAGCTCCTCAGGGGTAAAAGCGAAAATATCCCTGAACTCTCTCAGTAGTGCGATAAGTTGGTTTTGCAATTCATCCTCCAGATCTTTCCTGACCTTAGTGGTCTGTTCCTCAGTTTCTCCAATTTGTATTTCCATTAACTCCCCGTGTGGTTCAAGATCGCTACTCCTTGGCCTCTTTTCGCTCGACATTGGCTTTTTTCCTTCTCTTACCTCCGCTCGCTGGTTTGCCTTTAGTGCTATTTGATAACAGGTTCTTGACAGTTTCTGATCTCCTCGGGCCTCCCCTACTCTATCCCTAACGGGGAACTTTAGCTTCATATGGTAGGTCGACACCACTGCTTGGAATGCGTTGAGCGCCGGCCTGTCCAGAATCACATTATAAGCCGACTCGACATCGACTACAACGAACCGCACCATTTTTACTTTCCTCAAGTCGCCCTCCCCTAGGACGACGACGTGCGTGGTTTCTCCTAGGGGTGCGACTTCTGATCCATTGAAACCAAAGAGTTATGTATGCAGAGGCGCAAGCTTGATGTCGAGTTCCATCTGTTTGAGAAAGTCATAAAATATCACATTCACTGAACTCCCTGTGTCGACAAAGATTCTTTGTACTTCATAGCCCGATACTTGGGCGCTTATCATCAAGGAATCATTGTGAGGCCTTTCGACCTCTCCTACGTCTGTTGGGCCAAAATTCATCACTGGGCCTCCCTCATCGACTTGTTGTATCTCGACCTTAGCGTGCCTCCCTCGGGCAAACACTTTTCTTGCTCGATTCGAGTCTCCATCAGTTGGTCCACCGAAAATCATATGAATTACTCTCTTTTTCAGGGGAAGCTCCTCGTTCTCGGGGGACCTCGCCCTCTTACGAGGGCTCTTGCTCCTTTCCTTCTTTCGGGCCGTCCTCTCGCGATCCTTGTATATGAATTCTTTCAAATGGCCCGCTTTTATCAACCTCTCGATCTCGTCTTTGAGGTGTTTACAATCGTCAGTATTGTGCCCATAATCTTTGTGAAATCAACAAATAGGTTTTGCTTTTAGGCCTTGTCGGTCCGTCATTCCTTGTTCTGGGCCATCTGACCACATTGTCACGAATCTCCATTTCCATGACCTCGAGAATCCTGGCTTGGGGAACTGCCAGGGGGGTGTACTGAATAGGCCTCCAGTTCCTAGGTTGCCCTTCTCTTTCTGCTCGTGGGGACCCTTTTCTGTCCCCAATCAAGGGATTCTTCCTCTCACTCCTCTCGTCCCGAGAGTCCGTTTTGATTAATTTAGCTGTTTGTAAAAAATCGGCTTCTCCTTTCTCGACATTCATGTATTTCGCACATCTTTCTGCTTTCTCGAACGTTCTACCCGGGCGTTTTGCCAAAGAATTCCTACACAAGCCTGGTAGTAGCCCTCGAGTCAAACCTCCCGCCTTTATATCTTCCGACGCCCTGGGCACATCGACACATGCCTTCGTGTATCTTGCCACATAATCTCGCAGTGACTCACTATCTTTCTGTTGTATGCCCATCAGAGTTAGATATGACTTCTCCTATGGTCTAACACTTGCAAATTGATTGATAAAACTTGAACTGAATCCATCGAAATCCTTGATGGCCCCTGGGAGTAGGTGATGGAACCAATCCTGGGCAGATCCCCTCAAGGTAGTGAAGAAGGCTCGACACCGTACCAGATCGTTATAACGATGGAGCACTGCCATGTTCTCGAAACTCCTCATGTGTCGAGACAGATCGGTCGACCCATCGTAAATTATGTTAAGGTCACGAAAGCCTTGGGGTAAGTCGGCGTCGAGGATGTGCTGCGAGAATGGGTGTCCTCTCGAACCGCCAGTTTTCCGCCCCTCGACTCGGGCTTGTAAATCGCAGACTTGGGCCAACAATTGTTCCAACGTCTCGTCTCTTGCTTGCGGGTTAACAGTCCTAATGGAGGATGCTTCTTCCTCCGCCCTCATGTTCGGCCTCTCATTGGACTGTGCTTACTGTTCACGCTCAGGAGGTAATTGTTCAATTCGAGGCTGCTCGACCCTGGGTTGGTCGACTCTGGGTTGGTCTACTTGTGTCTGTTTGAGTTGGGCCGCCACTGCCTCTGCAATCATTCTTTGCATCTCGCTTCTCGTCATGGTTAGTGTTTGTTCTTCGACTTGGGGTGGTGGCCTTGCTCCCTGTTTAAGTTGTCCGGGCTACCTCCTCAAGCTCAAAGATGTTTCGGTCGATTCATGACCGTCGACTCTCCCCCTCGTGCCTTTCGCGTGACTGGCTTCCCCTTGAGTGGGCACTGGGATCTTGACTCCAGGTGGGGTGATAGGTGTCTCCTCCCCCACGTACGCTCCTGACGGTGCGTGTGCTCCGAATAGTGGGAAACCAAACACTTGAAGCGGTGGTCTGGGGTTGGGAATCGGCGGAGGCCGCTTGTCGGTCCATGTTGCCCTGAAGTCCTCATTCAAATTCTTCTGCAGTCCTTCCTTCTCAGCCATCAGAGACATATCAAAGCTAGGTGTAAAGCTCTTAATTCCTTCAAGAACTCCCCACAGACGGCGCCAAAATGATGGGTCTCCTCTCAGATCTGGAGTGAATCAATGGAAACAAGCTCAGATCTAAAATAAACTGGTGGAAATGAGCTCAGATCCGCCTCGATTGCCTTCGAACCGTTGCTGAACCACGAGACCGCCTGCAAGAACTCAGCGCCGGAGGGGTTTCCGGCGTAGAGCCTCCGATGCTCAAGTCAGTATATGAAAGAGATGAAGAGAGCTACTTTGAGAGAGTAGCAACAGTAATGGAGGAAAGTATAGAATGAATGGGAGTTAGGGTTTTGGGGTTACCTCAGCTCCTTTATATAAAAGCGAACCATTTACCTGAAGTTTCCAAAATTCCCTGGCCGACTTACTAGAAATGTCCAAAATACCCTGGACGGTTTGCATTCCGTCCATCTCCTAGTCTGCATCTAGATTCCTTCTTATCCTTAATAGCTTCCTTCTTATCTGACAGCTTCCCTATGACATGTTGAAGTGTACCAGAATCGTTGGAGATCTTATGAGCCTTGAGAAGTCTTCAGTCGACTCGGGATATCAACTCGAGTCGACTGGGTTATCTTCGATCATCGGTTGGCCTTGACACGTCTGTCCGTCTTTTTGGTGGGAGTCGACTTCTGCTAGTCGACACATGGAAGTCGACTGAGAAAGGTGCCTGGGCCCTTAACCCGAGATATTATGAGTCCGTAAATCAAATCGACTTCGGGTAAATAGACTCGATAATATCTGAACTGTTATACGTGTAACACTCCATATTTTATTAATAAAGGAAAAATATTAGCCTTTAATATAGGCTAGCCTTTGTTAATAAACATTCACGTTAATGTTCAAGTTTAAGTTATTCAGCTAAGGTAAATTCCAAGTTCGATGTTAAGTCGAAAGTATATCCGGTTAATTTTATTAACCGAGTCAATGATAGTAATTAATCTCAGTCCGTTTATTTTAATAAATGGACGTCAGCAAGTTAGGATTAATTATTTCAATGACGACGTATTAATTGAATTGAGAATATTCGATTAATCGTCAAAGATGGGTTTCGAGCCAGTTATTGAGTTTTAGCTTTAAGTTCGACTTTTAGTCGACTTAATATTCAGTTTAATTATTTTAGTAACCGAATAAGTTTTTACATTTAATTCCAATTCGTTTATATAATAAACGAGTTTGGAATTAATGAAGTTAAGTTAAGATAATATTCGAATTAAGTTCCGAGGTCAAGTTGTAACCGAAAATGAGTATATACGGTTAAGGTTACCATATATGAATGTCATCGTTCCTATACAGCGACGCGTTCACATTGGTACACCGTCCATCATTAGCTTATGCTTAAGTAATTATCATTAACCCTTGCTTAATTAACTTAGTCCATGCTTAGGCTATTAATCCATGCTTAGCATGTTAATCCATGATTAGCCCTACTAATCCATGTTTATGCTTAATTAAGTGCTATGCTTAAGCTTAGTTAATCCATGCCCACGCCATCTACCTTCCTTGTGTGCCACCTCAGCCCGTGACTAAGCAACAAAAGTGTCACTGTAGCACACGGTGATGGCAAGTGGCATCCCAAGAGAAAGAGTCATCTTTCACCTCCTTCTACCACCAAACGATCACCATCATCTTTCACCCCTTTAAATAGCAAGTGTCGTGAGTTTCACACAGGAGCACACGAGAGAAAGAGTCATCTTTCACCTCCTTCTACCACCAAACGATCACCATCACCTTTCACCCCTTTAAATAGCAAGCGTCGTGAGTTTCACATACATATTTCATGCATAACCGACCTCAATATCAGACTAGAAACCGAGAGAAAAAGGATAGAAAAATATCGACAACATAGAAGGGAAAAGAGGAGAACTTCCTTTTCTAGCCGAGTTCAGCTGCACCAACTTAATTCCATAGGAGTTGTGGGAGTGTTAGGGGTCTATTGGAGTCATTCATTTCAGCTGAGGGCAGCCGAAAGTTACCTGTTGCCGAAGAGGTCCCGAACAAGGGCCGAGAGAGGACCCTTGTGCCATTTTCCGAACTCTATGAAGGTAAATGAATCCTAACCAATTTTTCCAGTAATAGAAGGGAAAAGAGGAGAACTACCTTGTACAAGCTATAGTCGAGATAGTGCATCACCGAGCTACTTCCTTTTCTAGCTGAGTTCAGCTGCACCAACTTAATTCCATAGGAGTTTTGGGAGTGTTAGGGGTCTATTGGAGTCATTCATTTCAGCTGAGGGCAGCCGGAAATTACCTGTTGCCGAGGAGGTCCCGAACAAGGGCCGAGAGAGGGCCCTTGTGCCATTTTCCGAGCTCTATGAAGGTAAATGAATCCTAACCAATTTTTCCAGTAATTACATGATATTTTACGAATTATCATGTAAAGAAATCGATTTTTGCTCGAGTAGAATTAAAGATTCGGATTTTTGAAGTTAATCGGCTTAAAAACGAATTTTTAGCTCCAAGCATGTTTTGGACGAGGTTAGTAGCTTAAAAATCATGATAAATCATATGTAAGAGGTCTATAAATTTTCAGCATGTTTTGTGTAGAAATGCTCGGTCAAGTTGAACGTGATTTTAGCCTATTTTCACTCCCGAGCCATGTCAATATCTAGTCGAACACTCACAAACAATTTATGTGTATTTGGTCATTATATGTCATGTTATGTCCAGCCAAGTCATAGTTGCCGGAAAAAGTTGTCGGACGGCCGGTGAAGGGCCGACCGTAGGGCCTGCCCGCACGTAGTGGTGCAGTGCCAGCCCGGCAGCGGCCTGCCAGCACGCAGCAGCACGTGGACGCCAGCAGTGCGTCGTGCACAGCCCGTGCGGCAGTTCCCAACAGCGTACCGCCAGCGGCCATGCGTGCAGTGCACGCCAACGCGCCCGGCAGTACTGATGAGGATCGTGTGTTTTGACTGCCGATAAGCTGCTAACCCGCGCCTTGAATCGCCGATAGTGTTTCTCTAGCCACAACCGCGCCTATTGAAATGAATAAAATTGCAGTAGTATTTTGGTGGAAAGACTAAAGCAAAGTGGGAAGAACAAAGTTCTAGATTTCTATTGATTTCTTGAATGATTAAAAATAACATAGGTATGGGGCCTTTATACAGGCACAAAATTATATCTAAGCCTAATCTACCTAGGGATCAAATAAAGTAATAAAATAATAAGTGTCCTAATTATAATACTAGTTGGAAACTAATTATCTTGGTGTGCACTCCAAGTCTTCCAACCGCCTCAAGCCTTCGGCCCCTCGCGCGCACCGCCTTTGGCGCACCGCCTCGCATGCCCTAGTCCTTGAGGACTAGGGCACCGCCTTCCTCCTCCGCGCGTGCACGCCCGCCCAGCGTGTCGCGCACGCCCAGGCCGCTGGCCGCCCTACCGTGCGAGTGCTGCTTTGCCACTCCGCATTCCGCTAGGAGTATGGTGTCGCGCATCGCGCGTGCTCCCCCATCCAGCGTATCGCGCGCGCTTTTGCCCCCGGCTGCCTCCTCGCGCGCGTGCCTTCCCACCATTCCGCACACCTCGAGGTATGAGGATGCGCGTGCTTCCTCGCCACGCGAATCTTCTGCGATCGCGCTGGCCAGCACCGCGGCCTGCGCGTCCTGCCCACTTTTGCCATACACGCCATCCGTGCGCATATCCGTGCGCGGCCCATTCTCGCCTGTTAATGCACGTACTTCCGTCGTCAACCGTGCTTGTCTCCTGCGTGCATGGTAGGCTCGACTTGCGGCGTTCTTGAGCTGCCTAGCCACTTCCGCATCATTCCCGTCCCCTTCAAGTGAGTCCTTGTCCTCAAGGATAAAATTCAGGAACTGATCGCGCATCTCTTCAAGATCTTCCCACGTGGCTTCTTTAGATGGCAACTCTTCCCAGTCAACTAGTACTTCCCAACGATAGCGCCCTGCTCTCTTTACCTTACGGTACTCAATCGCTCGTTTTGGGCATACTATGACCCTACCATCGGTTGCGGTTGCAGGTAACTCCTCACAATACTTTTGCGCTTCTCCTAGACTCCTCTTGAGTTGTGAGACATGGATAACTGGGTGAATTTGTGAACTTTTCGGTAACTCTAGGCGATACGCTACCTGACCAATGCGCTTCAGAATCTGATAAGGCCCGTAATAGCGAACGCCTAGTTTAGTTGCGGCTCTTTGTGCTATTGTGCGCTGTCTGAATGGTCGTAACTTCAGGTAGACGTATTCGCCTGGTGCAAAATTTTCCTCACGCCTTTTCCCATCTGCGAAGGCTTTGGTTCGATTAATTGAGCCTTCGAGACTTTTCTTCAATTCTTGCAACATCAGATCTCGTTCCTCTATTTCTCGACCAACCTCGTCGTTGATGGTACTCCCCTCCGAATAATTGATCAGTGTTGGGGGTTTTCGCCCGTATACCAACTCGAATGGCGTCATCTTGGTCGACTCGTGGTAAGTGGTGTTGTACCAATACTCAGCCCAAGGCAAAAAGTTTTCCCACCGCTTCGGGAATTGATGGACGTAGCATCTCAAATACTGCTCAAGGGTTCGGTTGGTCACCTCAGTTTGTCCATCTGTCTGTGGGTGGTAGGCTGAACTCATAGATAACTTAGTCCCTTGCAACTTAAAGAATTCAGACCAAAAGTTGCTCATAAAAATCCGGTCTCGATCAGAGACGATGGATCGAGGTGCTTCATGCAGTTTCATCACATACTCCACAAATAACCTGGCAATCGACTTCGCGGTGTAAGGATGGGTAATGGGTATGAAGTGAGCATACTTTGTGAGACGATCCACTACGACCATAACACCGTCAAATCCATTGGAACTCGGTAACCCCTATATGAAATCCATAGTAATGTCTTCCCAGATTGCCTCGGGTACCGGTAGAGGTTGTAACAGCCCGCTCGGTCGTCATGAGTCAGACTTAGGGCGCTGGCAATCGTCGCACCGTGCTATGTAATTTCGGACGGTATTCTGTTGTCCGGGCCAGAAGAAAGTGTTGGCTATTCTCATCCACGTGCGATAGATACCCGAGTGGCCTCCAATTTTAGAGTCGTGGAAGTGCTGCATGATCTGCTCACGTAACTGCCCACTTTCGGGAACGAATACTCGGCCCCGGTGTAGAAGCAGACCATTATACAACTCGTAGTCGATAGCAGTTGTCTTACCTGCTTCCATTGATTGGCGCATCTTCTGGCAATAGGTGTCCTCTACTTGCGCTTTCCTGATTTCTTCCCAAATTGTCCAAGCTGGCCCAGTGATAGCATTCAGCTCGGCTACATCTGTTCGTCGAGATAATGCGTCAGCTACAGCATTCTGTCGACCCGGTCGATAGATTATCTCGAAGTCAAACCCCAAAAGTATAGATACGAACTTCTGCTGCTCGGGGGTAACAATCCTTTGCTCCAGTAAGTGCTTAAGCGGTTGCTGGTCGGTCACAATCTAAAAACGTCGGCCCAATAGATAAGGCCTCCAGCACCTTACAGCCTCGACAACTGCTAGCATCTCCTTCACGTACACCGATAGCCCCAATCGTGTAGTGCCTAGTGCCTTGCTGAGATAAGCTAAGGGTCGTCCCTCTTGCACTAACACAGCTCCAATCCCAATGTAGCTTGCATCGGTGTGTACCTCGAACAAGACATCAAACCTGGGCATGGCGAGTACTGGCGTTGTAGTCATGGCTTCTTTTAGTTTCCCAAACGCCTCCTCGCTAGCTTCGGTCCATGTGAACCCACCTTTCTTAGTCATCTCTGTCAATGGCTTGGCGATGGTTCCATAATCCTTCACAAACTTTCTGTAGTAACCCGTGAGTCCTAGATATCCCCTCAGTTGCGTGAGACTTTTCGGTTTTGGCCAGTCGATCATAGCCTCAATCTTTCGTGGATCAACCTTCACGCCTTCGTGGGATATGAAGTGCCCCAGATACTCAACCATCTTCTGCCCGAATGAACATTTGGATGGCTTGATGTGAAATGAGTTGGCCTCCAAAATTTCGAGCACTACTCTCAAATGTCCAAGATGTTCGCCCTACGATTTCGAATAGATCAGGATATCATCAAAGAATACCAGAACGAACTTACGTAGATACTCCTTGAAGATAGAATTCATAGCAAACTGCAAAGTGGATGGAGCGTTGCTCAATCCGAATGGCATGACCAGATACTCATAGTGCCCCTGGTGCGTACGAAATGTTGTCTTTGGAATGTCGGCCTTGTGGAGTAGAATCTGATGGTAATCAGTTCTCAGGTCGAGTTTTGAGAAATAGCGTGACCCAGCTAACTCATCGAGCATGTCATCGACGCTAGGGATAGGAAATCGGTCCTTGATAGTTGCAGCGTTCAGAGCTCGGTAGTCAATACAGAACCTCCACGTGTCATCTTTCGTTTTGTCTAGCAAGTCTGGAGAAGAAAACGGACTCTTGCTATGCTGGATTAGTCCTGACTCAAGCATCTCGGCCACTTGCCGTTCGATCTCAGTTTTCTGAAAGTGTGCATACCTATAAGGATGAACGTGTATGGCATGCTGCTCATTGATCAGTGGTATGCGATGATCGAACTCCCGGTGTGGGGGTAGTCCTTTAGGTTCGCCCACTACTCCCTCAAATTCCTTGAGAAGCTCGCGCACATCTCCCTGTTGTTGTTCCTCTTGGTCTATGTGCGCCTTAGTTTTCTCTACTACTACTGCAAATATTTGGCCTCCGCCCCGCCAAACTTTTTCAATGCTCTTAAGTCCTACTTCCTTGGTACCTTTTTCATTACCAGTACTCAGAGTGAC
>CACSLK010027624.1:628373-646841 GCA_902706635.1 Striga hermonthica | reverse complement strand
AGAGGCTCTGGTGGGCGAAGGCTCTGGTAGGCGTAGCTCATGGTACCTTCGGAGTACATGGGTGGTAGGCGGAGCCTAGCTCAACGTAAGCTAGGCAGGGCACCTTGGCACCTAGATAGTTGGATATTCCACTGAGGGGACCAAAGCCCAGAGAGGGTATCGTGCTCAAGTTATGAAGAGGTTCGCAACCTCAAGGACTCTTAGGATTTTGACCTAATCTGAGGGGAAGATACATGGTATGATAAAAACTCTTCAGCTTCTACATGACTTCATCTATAAAAGGGGCACAGGTTATTTCATTTACACAACACACACATACGAATTCTTTCGTTACTCTGCCGTTTTCTCTTTGGACCACCACTGACTTGAGCGTCGGAGTGTTCGCGCCGGGACCACCCCTGGCGTGCTGTGCAGGTACCGGCGATCAAGGAGAGTAACCCAGTTCGGAGAGGAGCGGTCCAGCGATTCAAGTATTTGTGGTATAACACTTTTGTTGAACTTCGCAAATATATACGGAGTACTTAGAGGAGTTTGGAATAGTTTTTTTCCAACTTGAAATATTACTATAACTCATCTTCAACTATAATTTTGATGAGCTCTTTATTGATGATTCATTAAGTATGTAACAATTAACTTACATATATGCAATTTATATTATACTTTTTTTATTATTGGACATGTGATAGAGTTGTTCTATGCATCCGACCATGGCTCGTTCAACATATCTATTATCTAATGTATTACCTAAATTTCGTATTTATATTTAGACATCTTCAAAATTTGAAGATATCTTTTATAATGAAAATATTTTGAACTGTTTTGTATATTTACGTTTTTATTTGTCCTTGCAGAAATTTATTACTATATAATAAATTTATCTGAGAGTTCTTAATAAAACCTAGGCTTAGATAATATTTTACACTATTTTTAGTCATTCCATAATTGCTAAAGTAATCAAAATAATTTAAACTTAAATTATTATACAAATTGTATTAAAGAGCAAAGATGAGTTTGCCAACGACACATAGAATGTCACATATTACTCGATGAAAGAATGACCGTAGTACCTGTAGTGTGAAATATTTTGATCTTTAGTAGGTAATTAAATGGAATAATTGATTTCACTAGTTTTACCCCGTGTATTTGCACGAAAAGCGATATAATATAAAAGAAAGTAATAAAACATACACATAAAAATAAAAATCATAACTTAATCAATGAGAAAAAAATAATTTAAGAAAATGAATGTAATTATTATTAAAGACGTATTATATACAATATTCGTAGTTTTTCAATCAGCGTTGGAAGTCATCGTTCCGAGTAGAGATGCTCAAATTTTTCAGGGTCCTTTGTGAACGGCAAGGGTTGACCGAGTATGAGGGTCTGCTTCGTTTCGACTACGAGAAGTCGTTAGGGTATGAGGGTCCACCAATTGTTTACGAAGTGGATCTGATGTCTTCGGTGGAGGACGACAACCATGTGGCTGACGAACAAGTCAGTTGCAAACCAATATGGCTAAATATTGCCGATAATCAACTTTCACCAACCGAGAAAGCAATTGAGGACTTTTCCAATATAAATGGATGGCTGATATCTAAGATCACAAGTTTGTTGCTTGATTTAAAGAAGGAAAACTGTATGCTACAGTTTGGTAATGTCAATGGTGGGGTCTTGTCGTCTATCACTACACAGCTTGATGAGCCAAAAATGAATCTGAGCACATTAATTGATGAAAAAAATGGAGACAAGTTTCTTTCTTCACTGTCCATACGTGTTGCCATTCTGTTAGTTGTTTTCCTATTAAGTGGCACATTATGATATTTTCGGTGACCACAAGGTTGTGCTGAATTCAAGGGAGAATCCTTTTCAATAGAGGGAGAAGGATGAGATGAGGACAAACATAATATTTGACATCTTTAATTTAGTTATTTATTCTTTTTATTTATTGTTAATATTTTTGTCCTAGATTTATTTGTAAAGTATTTAATTATTGTTATTGGCATCTTAGATTTGTTAGGCAATATATTTATGTTATTAGAGTCCTTAACTTGTTGGACAACATATTTAATTAGGGCTTTTATGCGTTCGATTTAAAATGCCCTATTTTCTTGTTAAAAATCGGGTGATTTTGATGAAATAACAAGAAATCTTGTAAGTTTTTATTCTTCATCTTCCCAATCGTATGTTGCTGCCACATCTTTTCACTTTTGAATGTGTAAAGTAAGGAGTTTTAAATCTGTTTGGGCTAAGGCGTGCCACTCTTAAATAATCGGGTAGCCTTTGTTTTTTTTTTCTTTCACTCGATACAACGTCGTTTTAATTGTCATCTTATTACCTTGTAAGCCGACGTCTTTTTCTCTGTGCATGATCTATAAATTCACCCATACATGTACAAATTGTAGAGCCGGTGAAATAAAAAATATCTTTCGATTTCCTTCTCTAGTTTCTACATGGTATCAGAGCTTGAAACGATCCTGTAGATTTTTGAAGATATTCATCCACGAAGAGTAATCGATCTATTAAAGCTTGGCCATTGCTCAATGCGCGAGCTGGAGGAAGCTCAGATGCGCGGAGGATAATCTATTGTTTCTTAGTTCTGATCACCTAGGTATGCAGCTTGTTATCACCAGCTCAATGGATTGTATTTTCTGGCTTGGGGCGGTCAATGATGATTGCATTATAACTAAGACTAATTAGGTTCATTAATGGATTTGTTGCGGTTCCCAAATTGGATGATCCAAATTATGAGAAATGGAGAAAAGATGATTGGATGGTTATTTCATGGACACTTAATTGCATGTCAAAGGAAGACGTAGATGCACTCCTTTATGCTGAGACTGCAAAAGTTCTCTGGGATGAAATTTGTGAGAGATTGGGGGATAGCAATGGCCCTCTGAGCTACCAATTTCAGAGAAATATTTCAAGTCTAAAGCAGGAAATGATTCAGTTATAACCTACTTTACCAAGTTGAAGAACATGCGGGATGAGTTAGGGTGCTTAGTACCTCAATTAATTCGCAAATGTGAAGTAGGACAAGGTGTAACTGAGCAAAACATGCCGACAAGGTTGATGCGTTCTTAATGGGGCTCAATGAAAGCTTTGATCATGTTAAAAATTAGCTACTACTGATCAAGCATGCACTAGGCGTTATTTTCAGAAAAAAAAAAAAAAAAATAACTGAGGTTTGTTTACTTAACCTATGATGAATTGAGTAATTCCATGGCTATGGCAGTGAAGTAGAGTGTTCTTAACAAGGAGTATAATATAAGGCCTCAAAATTTTCCTCAAAGGGTAGGCAAAGAGGGGCAGAGGATTTCAAAGGAAGAAGAGGCAAAATTATTTTGTGATTATTGGGGTAGAAATAGTCTTGAAAAGAGTATGTTTTAAGATACATGATTATCCAGAGTGGTTCAAAGAGAGAAAGCCAAAGGTAGGTGCAAATATGGTACATGCAGGTGATGGGTTGAAATCTCAATATGCAAAGGGTGCTCCTTTGATAGATATCTCAATGCTAGCACAAGAGGTGGCTAAGCTATTGGGTAAAAGCACTCATGAGGATGATAAAGGGAAACCACACAAAAAAGAAGATCATCATGTGAAGTTTATAATCAACAATGATACAAATGAAAGACATTATGCACTTTCTATGTTTGACAAGGTCAGAAGAACCGATTGGGTGATAGATATTGGAGCTGGAAAACATATGTGCATCAACAAGGATCTGATGGAGAATTTTAGTGTGTTGAGAACACCTATTTCTGTTTATATGCCAGATGGAAGTACTAGACTAGTTACACAAGTTGGAAATGTTATAGTTTCAAAAGATCTCATGTTACATGAAGTTCTGTATGTGCCATCTTTCAAGTACAACCTCATGTCGGTGACACAGCCATGGATGAAATCCTTAATAAAGTGTACTTTTAGTTCAAAAGGGTGTAGTATAGAATGCGCTGCAATTGGAAAGGTTTTAGGGAAATGAAAGATAAAGGACAAACTCTACATACTTGATTGCAACCACTATGTGAAAGAAGTGAGCTACAGTTGTCAAACTGCATTGGAGAAGTGACGTGAAATACTTGGGCATGCTTCATTTGGAGCACTAAAACAACTAGCTTTCCTAAGGGATGGTGTAATGCAGAAAGTGAGAAACTATTGCAGGAGAGTAAAGTTTGCTTTAAGGCAAAACGACATAGATTATCATTTCCTACTAGTGGTATCAAATCATCTAATTGTGTTGATCTACTACATGAACATTTGGGAGCCATGTAGGGAGAATTTTGTAACTTATACTCCATACTTCCTCACAGCGGTAGATATGATTTCAGTAGAGTTGGGTGGATATTTCTTATGAAAACAAAATGAGAAACAACAACTCAATTGAAGAATTTCATTGCTATGATAGAGACTCGGTTTGATAAGAAGGTGAATCAAGTCAGAGGTGATAATGGATAAGAGTTCATAGGGATTCAATGTCAGAGGTTGTTTGAAGAGACGAGACTTCTTCACCAGAAAACTTTTGTTTATACACCGCAACAAAATGGTGTTGTGGTGTAACGCCCCACTTTTTATTTGACGAAAATTAGAAATAAATTTTTCAAATTTATTTTCAAAATCCCTTGTGGCGTTACTCATTTTCAAAACCATACATCAATATTCAATAACAATCTCAAACCTCAATCATCAATCCTCAATATCAATCATAAATTCTCAATAATTCAATCCTCAATATCAATCGTAAATTCTCAATAATTCAATCCTCAATAGTCAAGATGTAATAATAACCATAATCAGTGCATTACGCGAAAGCAATATCAAATAATAAGTTGGTCATCCATGACCGACCACCACTCGCATCCCTCCGCCATGCCCGCACTTACCAACCTGCATCATGAAGAGCAGGTGGGGGTGAGCACAATTGGAAACTGTGGTGCTCACCTCTATGTCATAATCAACAATCATAATATAAAGCTGGTAATATCACAACATGGACACGAATCAATAACATAACTCATCTCCTATCAGTATAATTACTCATGTGCACATCTCTATAAAGCTACTGAGTGTCATCGTATCGATCGCCTCCATACAGGCCTTACACTGACGCATACTCAGTATGAGTATCGATCGCCTTCGTACAGGTCTTACAACGACATGTATTTCGAAAGCCTTCAGCCACTGCCCGGGTGTTACATACGGTATGGCCTCCGTATAAGGAGACTGCCTATCATTAGGCACCGTCGAAGGGCATAAAACTCACATCGACGGGGACTACCGTACCGACGTCCGTATTAGCTCACATCAATAAGCTACCAGTTTTACATATATACAATAATCATACCAATCCCAACATACATAAACACATATGGCATAGCAATTTTAAATAAAAACCCACATGGATATCGGATTGCCAAAACACAATAAGCATTGGACGTAGCTCGAGGCTTGACTCCTCAAACACCTACATTAAGTCAAGATACTACAATCAACATTTATCTTGACTTTGAACGGAAGACACAAATCATACTTAGTCAAACTTGATTCGACTAAGTTGTTCGTGAAGTCCTGTGGACGTTGGAACACTTAGACTCGGCGCTTAGACTTGACCAAACAAACCATGGGAGTACACCTAAATTCAAATAAGAGATGACCAAGACAAATACCAAGGAACACGAACTAGCCAGTTACAAACTTTAACATAAAAAGCTACAATTTGAAATATTGCCGAGAATATCACCTATTCATGTTGGTCCAGCAAATGAACGAGTTAGGTTCTGAAATTTTAACACAAAATTCACACAACTGGTCACAGCAATATCACCAAGTTTCAGCCCTTAATTCAAGATATCCAATTTTATAAAATTAAACCAAGTTTTCAGTAAAAACGAGCAAAATTTCAAAGCCTGACATAATGAACGAGTTAACACTTGAAATTTTTACCCAAGCAACTACATCATGCTAGGATCAATATATAAAAATGTCAGCTTTAAACATCAAATACACAATTTATAAAAATTCTGATAATTTTCAGCAAAAAACTTATTTTAATTAAAAACCTAACATAATGAACATAATAAATCCTGAAACTTTTATGCCAATAACACAATATAAATAAAGTGTGCACACCAATTTTTAGCAATTTACAGCAACATGTCAAATTTTCATAAATAAAACGAGTTTCAACAGAATATTACAAACAATTAATTATCCTAGCAAACGAAGTCCAAAAATTATAAAATTTACATACGACAACCAATTACTGTAGAGAGACATCATAATCAAATATCAGCCAAATTGGAGCACAATTCGATTTATTATGCAATTTACAAGATTATGCCCTGTAATCAAAACATTTATTAAAAATAGCTATAGTTGGAATTAAATCATGAAATTTTTACACGACATGTATAATCATCTGAGGATATCACACACAAAAATTCACATTATTCGGAGCAACGTACGATTTATAATGAATTTAACAAATATTAAGCATCTAGCCACATTTCGAAAAAGCATAAACGACTCAATACTCGACCAATTCGTCCAAGGCCTTTGCCATGAGGCCAAGGACTCGACAAGGTTCCAATATCCATAACACTAACACGAAGTTAACAAGGTTTCGCATGTTATCACATTTATCAATAAAAATTCCACATAAGCACGTAATTCAAAACCTAACAAACATATAATTATTAAAGCTCTACCACGCGAAGAAACAAAAGGGGAAATCGAGCTTCGGTACCGTTCTCGAGATTAACACGCGATAACGAACGAAACGATGGCCGAGACGGGCTGTTCGGAGGCCGAGAGTACGCTCGTCGGGCTTGACAACTACGGCTCGCGGGGCGTGCGTGTACGTGGTCCTGCGGCAATGGAGGATGACCGACGGGGCCTGTTATGCGCGAACGGGGAATTGCTGGTCGACGCCAGAAGTAGGGAATCGCCGCTGGGTTGCTCACTGAACAACGATGAATAGCAGCGAGCAGAGTACACGCGATGCCGGGTGCAGAAACACAGCGACGGGGCTTTGCGAGCGGTGAGTAGAACGTCGGGGTGGAGGCTCGCGGCTGAGGAGTTGCTGCTCGTTTGGAGGGGACGCCGACGGTCAGAGTTCGGCGGGCTTGCGTAAGAGCTCCTCGAAGTGGTGCTGCGATAGCGGGGTGCATCTAGCGATTGTGGTGACCTTGGCTTTATGAAAAAGAGGGAGCGATGAAGGTGATATTACGAGAGAGAGAGAGAGAGAGAGAGAGAGAGAGAGAGAGAGATGAGATTTTTTCCTTCTTGCTGCGTGAACGACGAAAGGGGGAGTTTGTAAGAAATTTAATGGGTATATCCATAACAATTAGGCGGAATTGAATAAACCCTAAGCATGTAATTCTATAAATTCATAGCACATGGATCTTTTGCATAAATTAAATTGCACATAGAGACTTACAAGAATCCATTATAGCCCTTCCTTGTTTTTCTTGTATGTCTGGTCGATCATGCGTTGCTTCCCCTCTCCCGCCTTCGTGTGTTGCTTTTCTCTCTTCCGCGTCTCTCTTCCTTTCACAAAGCCCTTGATGTTGAGAACTTTATTTCGTATGAGATGGAAGAGAGGGGTATGTAGTATATATAGGAGGAGGAGACTTAGAATCCTAATCATACTACCATTCCCTATGTTCTAACCTAACTTATTGTCCAAGTCAAACATCACAAATTGGACTCTTTAATATTAGACATTAATAATTCATTAAATACATATTCACCTTAAATAAGTTTGACTAACTTTTCCTTTCCCGTGATCTCAAAAACCATCTGGTTGGTTCATATAGACCTCCTCTTCTAATTCTCCATTTAAGAAGGCCGTCTTTACGTCCATTTAATGAAGCTCCAAGTCATACTGAGCTACCATTGCCATTACAATTCTCAAGGAATCTTTCTTCGAAACTGGAGAGAATGTTTCCTCGTAGTCAATGCCTTCCTTTTGGGTGTAGCCTTTAGCAACAAGTCTAGCTTTATATCTTTCAATATTACCTTTAGAGTCGCGTTTGGTTTTAAAAACCCATTTACACCCGACTCTTTTAAACCCTTCAGGTAATTCTACTAAATTCTCGACTTTATTGTCATCCATTGACTTTAATTCTTCTTTCATGGAATTGATCCACTTTTCAGAATTTACACTTTCCATGGCTTCTTTAAACGACATTGGATCTAAATCCATGCCCAAATCACATTCACTCTCAAGAGAATAAACCACATAGTCGTCGGTGATAGCAGGCCATTTTTCCCTTATCGACCGTCTCACTATGACTTCATTATGGGGATCATTGAAAACTTGTGATGCATCTACCACAGGTTGTTCTATAATCTCTTGATTGCTTGTGATCGGTTCATTATCAAATGAGTTTGGATCATTCTATTGTTCATCTAAGTTGCTTGACGGTACTGCGACTAGAGGAACAACAACCGTTGATGGACTCTCGGGCTTGGATAATTCAACCCGAGTTTCATTGACATCCACACTTCGTGGTTCCAAACTCCCACTGATTTGATCATTTTCAATGAACCGAGCATTGCCGGAATCAACTATTCTCGTACTGTGGTTAGGACAATAGAACCTATATCCATTAGACTTTTCCGGATAGCCAACAAAAAAACCACTGACTGTCTTAGGATCAAGTTTCTTTTCATTTGGATTATATAGCCTCACTTCTGCTTGACACCCCCAAACATGAAGATGCCTCAAACTAGGTTTCCTACCCATCCACAGTTCATAAGGTGTCTTAGGAACTGCCTTACTAGGAACTCTGTTTAGCAAATATGCAGCAGTCTTTAATGCATACATCCATATAGATGACGGTAATGTTGAATTACTCAATGTACTCCTATCCATATCCATTAGAGTACGATTTCTTCTCTCAACAACACCGTTCTGTTGAGGAGTCCCAGGCATAGTGTATTGTGCACAAATGCCTTGACTCTCAAGAAACTTTGCAAATGACCAGGACATTGTCCTCTTTCGTTGAACCTACCATAATATTCACCCCCACGATCAGATTTCACAACTTTCACTTTTCTATCTAACAACCTTTCCACTTCATCAATGTATATATTTAGAAAGTCCAATGATTGAGTCTTTTCGTGCAGTAGATAGATATAACTAACGTGAGAATGCATCTGTAAAGGTGATAAAATACTTTTCACCGCCCCACGAGAAGACATTGAATGGACCACAAATATCAGTGTGAATAAGTTCTAAGAGTTGTGTGCTTCTAGTGGCTGATTTCATTAATATATGTTTAGTTTGCTTTCCTTTAATGCATTCTACACATACATCTAGATCACTAAAATCCAAGTGAGGAATGATTTCATTTTTCACCATCCTTAATAACCTTTCTTTGGATATATGACCTAACCATTGATGCCATAATAGAGCAGAATTTTCATTATATGCACTACGTTTGATCCCACGAACACTTTGAACATTAAACAAGGATTCAGAAAATTCTTTATGTAATTCAAAACGGTAAAGCGAATCAACCTAATTTCCATTGCCACAAAATAATTTGTTCTTGTACAATGAAAATGAAGCATTACCGAAATTAAAGAAATAACCTAAAAGATCCAATCTACTTAATGAAACAAGATTACGAGCACATTCAGGTACATAAAGACATCTTTCAAGATCTATATTACAACCAGTGCTCAAGATCAAACTATAAGTCCCTATGCCTTCTATCCGTGCCTTCATCCTATTTCCCATGAATAAGTATTGCTCACTTTCCTTTATGATTTGGATCGAACTGAATCCTTGCAAAATATGGGATACATGAGTAGTTGCACCAGAATCTAGCCACCAAGTATTATTGAGAACCTCTAATAAATTTGATTCAAAGCATACGGAAACATAATGCATACCTATCTTTTCAAACCAAGTTTTCCTTTTTGGGCAATCTTTCTTGAGATGGCCTAACTTCTTGCAGAAAAAACACCTCAACTCTTTAATGATTGGTCCTGCAGACACTTTAAGTGGACCAACCTCCTTTCATTTGCCTTTGTTTCCCATCTTCGTTTTGTTTTTGTTGGCTTCCACATGAGATACAAAGGGAATCGACTCCTCTTTCACCTTCTTTATTCTCGCCTCTTCCTGCACAAGCATGGCTCTAACTTCTTTATAGTCCCATTTTTCTTTAATGGTGTTGTAGTTCACCTGGAACTGGCCAAACTCGGCAGGTAGGGAGTTCATGATGAATTGAACCAAAAATGAGTCGGTCACCTCCATTCCCATGTTTGATAGCTTAGCTGATATGTTGGACATGTGGGTCACGTGATCATGGATGGAGCGGGACCAGTCAAACTTTATAGTGGTGAGTTCTCCCATAAGCTTCCCCACAATTGACTTGTCCGCAATTTCAGATTGAGATAGTTCCTTAATCATTCCTAGGAGTTCTTTCGCATTGTCAGCCTTTGGCATTGAAGCTTTAATCCTATCCGCCACGGTTAGCTTCATAAAATTCAAGCACAACCTATTTGATCGCTCCCAAGCAGTACGAAGAGATACCTCTTCTTTGGAGCTTTCATCAGTAATGGTTGCGGGTACTTCATCAATAACTAGAGCCATATCCAAATTCATAGCACCTAACTGAAAATGGATGTGCTCAGGCCATTCATTGAAGTTTATTCCATTGAATTTTTCAACCATAATGCCTGAGGGAAAACCTGAGTTAAATGCTGCAAAATTTAATACATGCTATTAGATTATGCTTTGATAAAAATTTTATTGGATTTAGAATTCTTTTAAATTTTATGTTCAAATAACCTTTGGGCAATATTTAAACATATAATGTATTTAATTGATGTCTAAGAGGAAATAATCTTTAGTAGAAATTATATTGTGATCAACTAGTGGTTATCTTTGGACAAAACACACTAATTAACCTAACTTTAATTTATATTTCTCTTTTATTGTCATATATTTTAAACCATGGCCCACCTTTGGGTGTCCTCCTAGTTTATAATTTATAACATCAATTATTCAAATACAATAGCTTTAAGGTAAGTTAATAAGACATCGTCTTATATTTGAATAATTGATACATTTATCTAATTTTAATTATCTATACTATAAATTAAACTAGGCCACTTTGGTGACTAACAAGTTTTCTTTACATAGATAATATAATTAGATAATAATTTTATTCGATGGGTATGTTATGAGATTATTCATATTTTACTAATCTCTATCATCAATTAACTGTAATATAGTTCATATTAAAATAAATAAGATGAACTAAGTTATAGGACAAAAGTATTCTACAGCGTTAATAATTCACGATCAGTACATAATTCATGCCGCATATATTGAAAAACACTTACAGCAATACTAAATAATTCATGATTATTAACAATACTGAAATAAATTCATGCCACATACATAAAAGACACTTTCGGCAATACTGAGTGCTTTATAATTCATGATCATTAACATTAATATTAAAACAAAGCCACATACATGAAATAATTGCCAATAAAATACAACAGCACTAATGTAATCATTATATTCACGGTACACTATTCACAGAAGCAAAGAATCCAATAATATGTCGAGAAAATGACTCTTGCGGCAATTTCAACATATGAATTTAATATTCACGGCAAGAGAATGAACAACAGGATTTCATGTAACTATGATTACAATTTTTTTTAAACAATCGGCAATATGATCGCAAGAATTATTCAGCAAAATAATTAAGCATAAACACATGCTCTGATACCACATGTAAGAAATTTAACGGGTATATCCATAAAAATTAGGCGGAATTGAATAAACCCTAAACATGTAATTCTATAAATTCATAGAACATGGATCTTTTGCATAAATTAAATTGCACATAGAGACTTACAGGAATCCATTATAGTCCTTCCCTGTTTTTCTTGTATGTCTAGCCGATCGTGCGTTGCTTCCCCTCTCCCACCTTCGTGTGTTGCTTTTCTCTCTCTCCCGCGTCTCTCGTCCTTTCACAAAGCCCTTGATGTTGAGAACTTTATTTCGTATGAGATGGGAGAGAGGGGTATGTAGTATATATAGGAGGAGGAGACTTAGAATCCTAATCATACTACCATTCCCCATGTTCTAACCTAACTTACTGTCCAAGTCAAACATCACAAATTGGACTCTTTAATATTACAACATTAATAATTCATTAAATACATATTCACCTTAAATAAGTTTGACTATTAATTCAATTAGGTCCAACAAACTATATGGTCCACAATAATAGAATAATATAAAATATTATTTCAGAGTTCTCTTCTTCTTTTTGTTTTCTGATAATACGCGAACGAGAGGGAGTGGTTGAGAAGATGAGAGAAAGCTGCGTGTTATTAAAGAAAGAAAAGAGAGGATTGGGTGCACGTGCCTTATATAAGGCTAGGGTTCATAATCTTGCCCAACAAGAAATCACAAGAGAGAGGGAGAAAGCGGCCGGGTCTTCGGCGCACGGGCTCGGGGTTTTTCTCCGAAGTTCGACAATCAATAAAAAAAGGCTCGGTTAATACAAACGACGGTCAAGAATATTAAATTAAATTAACAGGCAATATATACATATCTATATATATATAATTACTAGCTAATCTCATTTAATAAAACATTTAATAAAAATATTTTTACTTTCCCTCCAAAAGGAGTTACATTTTTTTAATTAATTACTCACTAATTCCACATTTAAGAAGGTTTCTTTTAGTTAAACCTAATTAGTTAATTGCTAAATTAAAAAGGTTTATTTTATTTAATCCCACATTTATGTTTCTTATTTTCATTTATATATATAAACGTGGCAATCATTATTGTTGTGCAGAAACTATATATTATTATTTTTTATTCCATTATGAATTGAATAAGCAATTAAAGTTATACAAAATATTAATAAATATAATAAATACAAACATTATAATATAGATCATTTTACATTACAATATAAAAAATGAAATTATTTTTTTTGTAATTTAATTTCCAGCCATACTCCATCAAACATATAGCTATCAAAATGATAAGAAAGATTAGTTTCATAATTAAAATAAAAATTTAGCTCCCCTAAATGGTAAAACCTTATAAATTAGTAGTATAGATACATTTAAATGACATATAATTTATAAAGTTAGACCATACGCATAATAAGATGAATTAAAAAAAAATTAATGAAGTAAATAAATAAATTAACAATCTATATAATTATTATAGCAAAGTCTATATTGTCAATATTATCATTTAAAAAGTTCATTGAAAAAATATATGTATAAAAAAACTTCATATGATCATAATTAATAGTGCAAAATTAACTATCTTTGACTTTCCATTTGGTAGTAATAACAAAATATTTTATATTACTACTATTCAATAAAATGCATGATTTCTGCAGATTTAACTATCGCAATCAACATTCTGTTTTATAAATTTAAAAGTGTGCTGAATAAATTGTCTCATATTTTTCATTAAAAAATCTGTTGGCCGTGAAAAAAATATTATTTCACAATTATAAATATAAATATGATTAATTTTCATTAAACAATTCCTCTGTAAGAAAAAAGTGGCGGGACAAATTTCTGCATGATTATAGCATCAAAACATATCCAAAACATCAATATTTAATGCATTAAAACCATACTTTCAGCAACAGAAAAGTTATATTAAACGAAAATTGGCAAAGTCAAAGAATAAGGATTGACAAGGCATTGTATGTAATGGCAGATTGTTGTATAATATAGAAATATCAAGCATAATTATTAATCAACAAAAAAAGTCTAATCTATATGAAAAAAATCAAAATTAAAAACACAATAAATTATGTGGAACATTATTGGCCACTATACAATATAGAAAGAAAAATAATTTGATTTCCCTATCATTATCAACACATTCAACTGCCTTTATATTAAAATCGATTTTTTGCTTAAAAGTTTTAAAAATAAAAATTCTTACAGATTCTTTTAAATATTAAACAAGAAATTCCTAATATGCGATAAATATATTTAAACAGATTTCTTATAAACTTACGTAATATTTCCAAATTTTGAACAAAATCCTGAAAACTTTGAAAAACTTCGGCAAAAGACTTTGAACAATGTCGAAAAGCGGTTTTGAACAAGTGTTAGCAAAGCTTCACTTACTGATATGATGAGAAAGACGAGAAAGAAATGAACTATTTAGTGTTCAAAATCTGAACAAAATACATAAAAGTTACATATGTATGTTATAAACAGATATGAACAGATATGTTATAAACTTACCTATATATTTGTTAGTAGAGCTGAACAGATCTGTTAGAAACTTACCTATTTTTCAATCCCTGAACAAAATACATAAAAGTTTGAAAATGTTTGACCAATGTCATGTTCTCTTCGAAAAATGATTTCATAAAACATCTAAATAATTTCGAATTATGTATAAAATATGATATATCTTTGAAGCTTATTCAAAAAGAATTTCGAAAAATGATACAGATCATTAAAAATAATAAAAAATTAAAACTATGTTTAACAAAAAATATTTCAGCTCTTCATAGATTTGTAATATTATCGCCCGATTTTGACCGACCTATTAAGATTTAGCATCACAGATTAAGAAATCGGGACAAATATTTATTTTTCGATCAATACTGTTGGCCACAAAAACAACAATTCTCGAATGTTTTTTTTAAGCCTTTACTGGGAGAAAATCTCCGCAAAACATTTGTTTTGTATTGAATCTCGCCGAGTTTGTCGTAAGATCGGGTTAAGGATTAGGGTTTCAGACAGAGTGAATAACGAAAGAAGCGCCGACATCAAACAAAAAAATTGGCTTACATCACTCAAGGAGTTTATCTCTATTTATAATCATGTTATCATTGACCTGTTTTATATTTAATTTTGGCTACCCTAAAAAAATTAAGTGGACTTCTAATTTGGACTTTTTTAATCATTCAATCAATATATTTCTTTATGGCCCAAAAATTGCCATTTTGTTCAAATGTCTTAAATATTTGGCACATATCATTATTTATCAACCAAATACAATTATTTGTAATATTTTGCTGGTATTTTTTTAGTACTTTTTTTTTTTTAATTTCCTATATGATCTATATTACAAAATACAATAATTATTTAAAAAAAATAAAACCATTATATTTCTTAATTTGAAGATTGTGATTTGTAGTGATGGAGATTCTGTTGATAGAAAAACCACAAACGTTGTATATAAAGAATTGTTTAACAATATTTAGTTATTTTTTTAGAACATTTTTCCCGTGATTATATTATGATTTTTACTATTGTTTATACCTTTTTATTATTTTTTATTCTATTATATTGCTTTCCGTGCAAATGCACGGGGTTAAAAACTAGTATACATAATACACACAATAATCAATTACTCATAAAAGACAATTAGTAGAAATTAAATAAATAACAAGAATAATAATAATAATAATAAAAATAATAATAATAATAATAATAATAATAATAATAATAATAATAATAATTCAATAATAATAATCATACCAATTATTCATAACCAAACGGGGCATTACATGTGGAGAGGAAGTACAAACATATCCTTTAGGTTGCACAAAATTTTATGTTTCAATATAAGATGGACATGAAATATTGGCATTATTTTGTGCTTCCTACAACACATATAATTTATAAATTGCCTAGTGTAATGCTCAACTGGGAGACTCCTTTTAAAAGGGTCTACAATGAGGTAATGTTCAAACTTTTTAGTTGTTTAATTAGTGTATCCAGTCAACAATAATCCAATCAGACGCAAATTGGATCCGAGGACACACAAAAATTCATTTCTTGGATATCCAAGGGGATGCAAATGGTACAAATTACTTGATGTTGAGGATGAGAAGATATTCATAACAAGGGATATTGTGTTTGTTGATGAAGTTTTTCCTTATAAGAGGGAGCAGACAAAATAGTAGGTACATGTACCCCTTGTTGAAAATTTACACAACCACACCACTAAGAAAGATCACAATGAGGAGCATAGTGTTGATTAACTAGACACAGTGCAAGAAGGGAGAAGAATAAAAAATTAAAAAAAAAATGAAAAAATCTTGGATGATGGACTATGTGTATGCTTCATATCAAGAATATGCAAAAGCTTTCATAACGGACATTAAAGTGGGACAAGAACCAACACTCTATGAGGAAGTTGTGAAGGATGAAAAATGGGTAAAGGCAATGGAATTGGAGCTAAAGGCCTTAGAAGAGAACTGAGAGTTATCCCACATATCACATGGAAAGAAGGCCATAGAATCCAAGTGGCTGTATAAAGTAAAAAAAGAAAAGAAGATGGGACGGTGGACAAGTACAAGGCAAGGCGTGGCTAAGGGTTTCACTTAGGTGACTGTGTGGATTATTTTGATGTGTTCACTCTAGTAGCTAAATTTGTAACTGTGAGAATGTTTGTGGCTATCGCTGCTATCAGGGGGTGTTTTACATGGCAAATAGATGTCAACAATGTTTTCCTACATGGCATACTATCAGAAGAGGTTTATATGGAAATACCTCAAGGTTACACCAAAGGAAGAGAATGACAGGTATGCAAATTGGTTAAGAGCCTTTATAGTTTAAAGCACGCATCTAGAGAATGGAATTGTAAACTCTCTAAGAGATTGAAGGAGTATGGTCTTTTTCAGTCACCACTGGATCATTGCTTATTCACACAATACAAGGATGGACAAATTCTTGCCATGTTGGTTTATGTGGATGATGTTCTCATCGTGGGATCTAACTCAGAACAGATAACCTCTCTAAATAACTATCTTCATTATCTTTTTGCTATCAAAGACTTAGGAATTGCAAAGTAATTTCATGGAGTTGAAATTTCAAGGAGTGCATGAGGAATTCATTTATGCCAAAGGAAGTACATTATTAATTTATTTCAAGATATGGGAATAACTGATTGTAAGGAATAAATAACCCCATTACCACAAGGGCTCAAGTTGACTGATTTGATGGACATCCTTTATTAGAACTTGAAAAATATAGGAGGCTGATAGGGAGGCTTTTATATTTGAATATGACAAGATCGTATGTGAGCAATGCAGTTCAACGGTCGAGCCAATTTGTTAATAACCCCTTCAGTAAGCATTGGGATGCAACTATATTTGTGCTTAAGTACTTAAAGGGCACAACTAATCTTGGTCTTTTCTGCAGCTCTAAATTAGACACAAGTTTGAGTGCGTTTTGTGATGCAGATTGGGCAACTTGCAAGGATACACGCAGGTATATCCTTGTTATTGTGTGTTTTTAATGGAAGTAGCCTTATTTCTTGGAAAAGAAAGAAGAAAGTAACAGTGTCAAGATCTTCAGCTGAAGCCGAGTATAGGTGTAATAACCCAGTCTCGTGTTAATAAAAGTGACATATTATCTTTTATTAATATCGTTCATTTTCCGCGAACAAGTTCGACTTTAAGTCGACAAGTCTATTCGGTTAAATATTAACCGAGTCAAAATCGATAATTAATTTCCGAACCGTTTATTTATAAACGGATATCATTAATTGGGATTAATTATTGAAAGTTAAGAATGTTCGGAATCAAGTTCGAAGTCAAAATCAAAGTTAAGTCACGAATGTACACAAGGTACACATGCACGCACGCACGCGGTGAATGGTCGTGCGCGTAGCACGCGCAATCGTGCATGCGCACCGGCACCCGTGCACGCGCACGGTTAAGCTCACTAAATGCATGTTTAAGTTACCCTAAGTAACATGATCAAGCTTAAACAATCCCAGCCTTAAGCCTCCTAATGTGCCATGAGGAATTACCAAAGGGATGAGTTTGGATGCAAGTTGCCATGGTGAGTCACCTACTAGCTTGCACACATGGCACCACACGAGCGCATGAGCAATGACTAAGCCCGTGCATGCACGCCACATCGACCGGTGACTAAGCCAAATGCACAACACCTCAGCCATGACCTGGACTGTGTCATCAAGGGAAAAACCGTCATCCATCACCTCCTTTGACCCAAATTCTACCCACGGTTTTACCACCCCTTTAAATAACTGAGCAAGTACATTTTCCCCTTGAATATTCATGCATTTTCACGCAAGAACAAGCCAACTTCAGCATACATATAGAGGGAAAATAGTGAGGAAAATATCATAGAAAAATCGTACAAAAATAGCTAAGGAAGGCCGAAGCAAAATGGAAGCAAGTACGCACGCACTCGAACACCGAACACGCACGCAAGTCACCGAGTACTTCTCGACTGAATTGAAGGGTATACACCTATTTACCCTATTTTCATGTATTTAAGTTCATGTTAGGAAGATCATGTTAAAATCATATCGTTCGGTTTGAGTTTTGGTGCAAAATGGCCTCAGAGGTGCTATATAAGCCCTCTCCGAGTGATTTCAAAATCTAACCGGCAAGTCCTGAACAATTCACGTATATTTAGTCAAGTCAAGTCATTTTATGATCAGTCATATGTGGGTTA
>CACSLK010027624.1:579204-594915 GCA_902706635.1 Striga hermonthica | reverse complement strand
AAAAAATACAGAAAATAGATACGTTCCAAGGTATGCAAGAACACACAATCAGTCCTAGACAGTCAACATCGCACTCGCTTTCAGAGGAGTCAAAACATCAATTATAGTTTTAGTGGTGAAACAAATGCAAAATACAAAATGCAAATCATGCCTAATGCAAAATAGCATATATGCTTACACACAATGCAATAGATAGATATACTTATAACATACAATTAAATACAATATAATGCAAATTCACGCAAGCATTCAAAGAGTGCACATCCCTAAAGATTTCTTTAGAGAAATGAACCGTTGGGAATCCAGTGCCTTCGTAATATATCAGCCAACTGGTTTTGTGTAGGAACATACTCAAGAATAATCACATCATTCTCTACCAAATCTGTAATAATAGTACCGTATATCAATAAGTTTAGTTCTGGAGTGCTGAACATAATTTTTAGAGATATTAATAGCACTGTTATTATCACAAAACAAGCTAACAGTTCTTACCCCAAGATCAAATTCCATCATCATCTGTTTCATCCAAACTAGCTGAGAACAACAACTTCCAGTTGAGATGTATTCGGCCTCCGCGGTTGAGATAGCAACACAGTTCTGCTTCTTGCTAAGCCAGGAAATCATGTTGTTACCGATGTAGAAACACACTCCCGATGTACTACGACGGTCATCGACATTGCCCGCCCAATCTGCATCACTGTAACCTGCAAGGCTAGAACTAGTATCATGCGAGTATAAAATCTCTAAGTCAGATGTACCGTGATCATATTTGATAATGTGCTTCACGACTTTCAGATGCGACTCTTAGGATTGGCTTGATATCTCGCACACATTCCTACACTAAAACACAAGTCCGGTCTACTAGCAGTTAAGTATAATAAACTCCCTATCATACTCTTATAGAGCGTAGAATCAACTTTGTTCCAGCATCATCCTTAGAGAGCTTAGCGTGGCTCCCCATAGGCGTTGCTAGACACTTGGAGTGTTCTAATCCGAACTTTTTCACTAGATTTTTAGCATACTTGGTTTGATGAAGAAAGATCCCTTCCTTGGATTGCTTCACTTGCAAACCCAAGAAATAAGACATCTCACCAACCATGCTCATTTCAAACTCTCTAGCCATATGACTCACAAATTCATTTACCCAAGTTATCGAGGTTGAACCAAATATAATATCATCAACATAAATATGTACAATAAAAATATATTTACTAGATTTACGAACAAAAAGAGTTTTATCAACTCCCCCTCGAGAATATTCCATTTTAACCAAAAATTAAGTCAAGCGTTCATACCAGGATCTAGAAGCTTGCTTGAGCCCGTACAATGCCGTTTTCAACCTATACACTTAATTAGGATGGTGAGGATCTACAAATCCTTCAGGTTTCTTAACATAAGCCACCTCTTTGAGAAAACCATTTAAGAACGCGGACTTCACATCCATTTGATAAATGACAAAACCCAACAAGCAAGCAGTATACAAGAACATTCTTACAGACTCAAGACGAGGAACAGGAGCAAATGTCTCATCAAAATCAACACCCTCTTCTTGAGTGTATCCCTGTGCAACAAGACAAGCCTTGTTCTTAGTAATCTCCCCAGATTCATCCGTTTTGTTTTTGAAAATCCATTCTGTACCAATAACATTTGAATTAGAGGGTCTAGGTACAAGTTCCCACACATCATTTCTAGTAAATTGTTCAAGTTCTTCATGCATAGCTTGCGCTCAAAAATCATCTCATGAGGCCTCTTTATCATTTTTCGGTTCCAATTTTGACACAAAACACGCAAAATGACACAAACCTGCTATTTTACGAAAATCAGGTTTTATACCTCTAGTAAATTATTCCTATGTTTTGACCCTTAGGATGATCTTTCTGAATTTTGGGGGGAGGATATCGCCTAGATTCAGTCAAATTTCCGGAGGGTGTTGGAACACTATAATCAACAAGTTCACTCACTTGACCATTTCCATCATGCTCAGAGACTTCAGTTTTAACATCATTCAAGATATTGTCACTCTCAGAATTTGACAACTTTTTACCAAAAGACCGATCAATCATGTATAAGAACACTATCAGATAGATCATCAAAGACAACATTGATTGACTCCATCACTACCTCAGTACGCAAGTTATAAATACGAAATGCACGACTGTTAGATGAGTAACCAAGAAATTGACAAATGTCACTTTTAGATTCAAACTTACCCAGATGTTCTCGGTCATTGTAAATTTAACATCGACATCCAAACACATGAAAATATTTCACACTCAGAGCTTTACCTTTCCAAACCTCATAAGACTTCAGCCCCGTACCTTTTCTACAAAACACACGGTTAGTGATGTATCATGCAGTGTTGATAGCTTCAGCCAACCATCTCAAGGACATTCCTTGTGAAACAAGCATCACTCTAGCCATTTTCTATAGGGTTCTGTTCTTATGTTCAACTACTCCATTCTATTATGGAGTAATAGGAGATGAAAACTGGTGACAAATACCACGAGATTCACAAAAAGATTCAAAGCCATGATTTTCAAACTCCTTACCATGATCGCTCCTAATAGCAACAATATTAGTCTTTTTCTTGTTCGAAGTTTGAATACAAGTTTTTTATAAGCATCAAGTGAGTTAGACTTATCTTTTAAGAAATTAACCCAAGAGAATCTCGAAATGTCATCCACGCACACAAGAATGTACTTCTTACCACAATAGCTCTCAACATGTATTGGCCCCATCAAGTCTATATGCATCAATTCCATGATGTTTTTAGTACTTACCTCTGTCATTCTTTTATGAGAGGCCCTTTTCTGCTTGCCCATCTGGCATGAACCGCAAGCACAGTGTTCTTCCTTCTTTAGCTTAGGCAGACCACGACCAACACCTGTAGAGGATAATACAAGTAAGTTGGGGTAATTAATATGTCGTAATTTCTGACGCCAGAGTTCAATCGTATCAATGTTGGCCTTATTACATTTTAATTCAAGTTCAACAAGGTAACAATTACCCCTCGACCTAGTGCCAGTAAGAACATGATTGCTTTCTTGATAAGAAACAATATATTCAGATTTGATAAAACTCACATTGAGACCTTGATCACACGGCTGACTAATACTCAACAAATTTGCTTTCAAATTCTCAACCAGAAGAACATTTTGAAGCTTAGGTAATCCAGGAACGTTCAAACACCCAATACCAAGAAAAGATTACAATACTAGAAGGAACATGCAAAATATTTGTCAAGTTAGACCTCAGACATGTCATGTGGAGAGAATAACCACTATCAAAGTACCAATCAGAATTAGAAATGGATTTTAATGCAAGTATAGATGACAAGAAAATGTTCTTACTGCCTTTAGGAACCCAAATCTTTTTATGTTCATGATTAATCACATCAACCTTTAGCTTTGGTGCTTTTAGAGGAACACTATGTGGACTCCATTCATCAATTCGACCAGTATAAATATCATTTTGCACTCTATAACACCTAGGGCGAATATGACCACGAATACCACAATAGTGACATGTAGGGACAAAGTTCTTACCAGAATTCTTATGCTGAGTTTTAGGAGGATTTGGCTTACCGTTCTTACCTTCAATTGTGTAACCTTCTTTGACAAAGGTCAGATCAGACTTACTCAGTGACGTGCTTGGTTCACCAACTTTACCTTTCAGTTTTTTTATCAAAGAAAAGTTTCTTACTTTGGTCCAAAGAACCTATCTGTTGACTCAGTATTTGAACTTCAGCAAATCAGGACTTGGGCTTGTTAATCATCTTGACATTCTTCTCACTCTTGCTGAGATTTTCTTCCATGGTTGAACAATAACTTCAAAGAGTCAAATGTTTTTCCATCACTCGACCAAGCTCTTTCTTGAGGGCCGCAATCTCGGTTTCCCTTTCACCTACAAGACTCTGAACATCAAACAATTCATTACACAAGGATTCAATGTAAAAACTTTGCTCGTCACTTACCTGTTTGCTAAGTTTATCGTTGTGTTCTAGCAATGCAAGTTTGGCAAGGCAAGTGTTGAGATCCTTGTATTGCTTTCTAGTGTGAATATCAGATTTGATGAGTTTTTCACTTAAGTCAACGGTCATGACCCGCATCTTCTGAAGTTCTCCCATGAGATATGCAATCTCTTTTTCACATTCTGCTGACCTGAGTTCCAACAACTTCATCTTCTCTGTCTGGGCTTCATATTCTTGATGATTTTGGCAGCTTTAAGATACTTCTCTACGGCATATTTCTGAAGGACAAGGTTTTCCTCAGCTGGGTCTGAGAACTCTTCAGGTTCAGAGTCGCGTAAACAATGAGCGTAAGAACCTGCATCAGATTCAACATCAGTAAGATGTACCGAGGATATAAAGCAGTTATACTCATTAAGAAGACATTTAGCAAGATTATTAGAATAATGAGAATTTTAAGTCTTCTCAGATTCTTTATCCTCCTCATCACTTCAGTCGAACCACGTTGCCTTCTATGTCTTGTTCTTCTTCTTGAAGTTTGGGCATTCCATCTGAAAATGGTCGAACTCTTTGCACACCCGACACTGATCTTTCTCGACTCCTTGATTTGAGTTCTGGTGCTTGTTCAGTTGCACACCGGAATGCTGTTTACCAAATGCTAGATCATGTTCTTACCATCTTCAAGGGGCGTGTACCCTTGAATCCTTTTTTTTTTTTCTGAAATTTCTTCAGCTTTTAGACATTCTTGGTAAGAACAGTGAGAGCCTTCATAATCTCATCAGCATCAAAGGATTCTTCATCCGATTCTTCTTCTTCTTCTAATATCAGTGTACGAACCTTGGATTTTAGAGATAAGCCTTTTCCTTTGCATGTCTTCATCGAGTCGAATTCGTGATTTATTTCAAAAGTACGTAGGTCACTAAGAAGATCATCAATGCCAAGCTTTTGAATTCTTTGGAAACTCTCCAACCCCGTGATCTTAATTCCAAACCTGTCCGACAATATTCTCATCAACTTTTATACCTGCCTAGCCTCTGATACATGTTCACCAAGCATTGCGCTCTGGTTAATAAGGTCGCAGAAGAGAACATAGTACATATTTATAGTTTCATCACCTCTCATGCGGATCTCACCAAGTTCGGTAGAAATCCTTTGGAGCTATGAGGTTTTCACAGCGTTTGTACGTTCGAATTGTCTATCCAGAATCTTCCACGTATCTTAAGTGGTTGTGCACTGTATTCTATCAAATGAATTTTCGTCCTGAGAGGACAATTGTTAGTGAGCACTTCGAACAACTTGGTTTGCTCGAACTGTTGAAAAAGGTTGGTCTTAAAGGTTCTGTTTCGTCTGTTGGTAAATATTGCCCTCTGCTTGTGTGTGAATTTTACTCAAACTTGACTGGCTCTATCTCTGACCCCTCATCGATGAAGTTTCATAAGGTTTTTGTGCGGAATAGTGTGATTGATTTTTCTCCGTCCATAGTGAACCTCGTAGTTGGTTTAGCTGAAGGTTCCAAGCTTGCCCCATTGACTGATGATCTTGATGAAGTTGCTTACACCAAGACTGGTGGACAACTTACCAAATGGCTTGCTCCAGGATTGTTTGTGAAGAGTCTAATTTCGCCCGCAAATTCTTTATAGAAGATAGGGGCATCGAACTGGACACCTACTACTCACAAACAATTTGTGACCCCTACGCAGGCTTGTGTGATCTACAGTATTCTAAACGGTATCCCTTTTGATCTTGGGTCTGTTATTTTTTATGTCGTTGTTGCTTTTGCGGAGATATCGAAGCCCCACAAACTGTTTCTCTATCCATGTACCATTTATGCAATCCTCTTCAAGGCTGGTGTGAAAGTGGACCCTCGAATTGGTGATAATTTCTCTCCTACTCTCGAGCCTCTTGCACTTGCTGGTGTTAAGGTTGCTCCTCCTCGTCCTTCTTTTGTTAAGGCCTCTGAAGTGCCCTCTCAACTTCTCGGATTCTTGAACCAGAAAGTGGCAGTTCTCTCTGAACTTGAAAAGAAGTTAGCTGATCAAAGAAGGTACTACAAGGAGGTGCTAGGTGCGTTGAAGTCACGGACTCTTTGGTATCTAAACCGAAAAAGGGGGAGATAAAGAAAGTTATTGGATAGGGAGAGATTAAGAAAAAAGCCGTTGTTGCTGCTGGGAAAAAGAAGGTATTTGCTAAGGGAGAGAAGGCAAAGACTGCTACTGAGGGGGAGAAGGCAAAGAAAGCTGCTGAGAAGGAGAAGGCTAATGACAAGGGAAATGAGAAGGTTGTGTAAGAGGATGAAGGTTATGATGAAGAAGATGATGAAGAAGCAGACTCTGATGCTAAGAATGAATAAGATGAGGTGGCTTCTAAAGAAGAAACCGAAGATGGTACCGAAGAAGGTTCGGGGGAGGAATCTGAAGAAAAAGAGTCTGCATAGATCTCTCAGCTGGACATTTATATGTGTTTTGTTAAAAACTATTTTATTTGTGTGTGGTCGTTTGAACTCTTTCCTTTCTGTTCTCTTTTCTTTTTGCATGTGATGATCATTTTCCTTGTCAATATCCTGTGAACTATTTTGGTCTTATTCAGGTATTTGAGTTGTTCTTATGAACAACACTTATGTGATGAGATAAGTATTATTCGGGTTGATATATGTAGTGCAAGATATGTATTTACTTCATGCAGGTTCAGTGAAATGGTTTTCGATTTATCTACCAAAGGGGGAGATTGTAAGTTCTGCAGATTGGCAGTAAATCGATGAACTTTCAGGTAGTCACAGGATCCAAAAATACGTGTGAATATTTAAGGGAAGTTTGCATTAGTTTAAATGAAGTATTTTATTTATTATTATTTATCATTGATTTTATAATGAATCTTTTTTATGGCAGGTCCATGAGAATTAGCTGGGAATCAGTTACCATAAATACGAGGAAGGGATCGCATCTTTAAGGAATGAAGGACTTACCTTATGGGCACCTTTACTTGGACGGAAAGCAAAAAGAAGAAGTCTTTCCAATGAAGCACGAGCATAAAAGGACGGGACTGATGTTGAGGACGACTTTTGCTTCGTGAATTTTTATTCATTGATGTAATTTTATTTTCTTTATGATAGTGAGCGAGAGTGGATATAGTTTTGAGAGAGTTATTAACATAGTGTTCGGAGGTTCATTCTAAAACAGTTTGAGGGATTTGAACTAGAAAATCCACAAGGGAGTTGTGGTAAGATAAGTAGTTGTGTGAATCACTGTTCAAGTAGTGTGGAGGGAGTCTATACTGTAAACCCTTGGAGAGTGTGTATGTTGTTCACATTAATGAAAGAGATCTGAAGGGAGAGTGGGACGCTCTCTTGAAGGTTCAACTTTAAATGAAACTGCTTCCGCAATTATTCGAATCTTCTTTAATATTTGTTTGCGTTATTTGTTGGCACTCTGGATACTTGGTGTACGAGTATCAAATTTCACCGACTTATAAAGTCCGTTTCTAAAATAAAAGGACCGAAATTAGTTCTTGAACTGGCTTGGTTACTGAATTGAATTTAACCGAGAATACTTTCGACTTAAAGTCGAACATGAACTTACTAAATGATTAACTTAGGCTCGGAACTAACATCGAGGACTTATTAATAAAGGCTAGCTTACACTCGAAAGCTAATACATTCCTTTCTTAAAAAAAGACGGGGCATTACACCACTTAATCTGGGCTAGAGAACTAATGAATGATGCAGGAGATGGCTGGAATGAGTGGCTACTGAGGCAAGTGTTAAGTGTTGCAGATTGTGAGGAAATTCTAAAAATCAACTCAATTCACCCCGAGTTGGAAGATAAATGGAAATGGTCTTTTGACAAGAAATGTATGTTTTCTGTCTCAACAACTTATGCTCATCTGATTGAAAAAAAAATGTTCAAGGCCTTGACATTCCTGAGGGTAGAACAACCAGAAGACAGGACCACATGACAAGAGTAAGGAGCTGGAATCTCAAGATTAAAGGAAAACTCAAACATTTCATTTAAACATGCATCACTGGTACATTGTCTGTTAAATTGAATCTCAAGAAAAGAGGAGTTGATGTGGACATCATTTGTCAAACCTGGGAGCAGAAGCTGAGACTATGGAACGTGCGTTTATACATTGTGAAAAAGCTAGGAAATTGGGGTGCACAAGCCCAGTCAACAGGATGGGACTAAAGGTTGATGATTGTTCTTTCAAGAGTTGGTGGAGTCAAGTGTGCAGTATCAAGAAGACTGAAGTAGCTGAAGCCCGCATCCAATTAACAACTTATATGCTATGGTGGCTTTGGAAATCCCAGAACCATTGGTTGTTCAGAAAGTAAAAGATCCCTGACCATGTTGTGATCAGAAGTGCAGTCAGGGAGTGGATTTAATTTACTAGTGTGTATTCTGAATTAGTTTTTGTTCTGGTAGATTTAGGTTCTAGGTTTGGTTGCTTGTGTTATTGCTGCTTTGGTTTTGTTGTGTTCTCTTTTCTGTGTTCTCGTCTCTTGTCTGTTTGGTTTAGGTTGTAGTGAGTTGCTCAGGTTGGTTCACTATGGTTTGGTTGAGGACTAAGGTTAAGCAGGTCTGCCTTAGCTTCATTTGTGTCTTGATTGTTTAGACCACCTTATGATGTGTTCTCCCATTTTTTGTTTGGCTTTAGTCTTTGAGGTTCCCAAGTTGTATTAGAACATTGTTCTCGGTTGTTTTGATTTGATATATATCATCCCTATCGTTTCGGGAAAAAAAAAATACATAACTTTTTTGGTAACATTTTAAGCATATGTATTAATTGCTTTCATATGTACGTTTTTTTTTTTTCCAACGACATAATCAATCACACTAAAAAAATCCAAAAGGCAATGAACAAGCCCGGAATCTGGGAAAATGGGAGGTTACAACTGAACTAATGCAATCTAGACGAAATATATCTAGCAACGCTGGAATGACAACCAAACAACAACACTAAAACAAACTACAAACCACACCATAAAAAACAACATAAAACACTCCCAACAGGAGAATACACGAGTGTGATCCCAACAGGAAAATAAAGTTACACTCGGGTTAACCGTGGCTAACGACCCAAACCTAAAACACGAGAACAAACACAAAACAAAAAACAAAGAAAAACAAAGCACGAAGAACCAAAAACCAAAAATAAACACACAATAAAGAAAAACAGAAACATAAACACCAAAAAACGAAAACGGAACCTTTCCCCTGCGAACTCAGCTAAGCTCAACCAGAAGTGAACGACCGACACGAAGAAAACCTCGAGCTGAGGAACCGCTACCGAAACTGCACGAGCGCCTATACAACAGATATGATCAAATAAGTAAGATATGATCAAAATTATTATTTCTTTAAATTATTTTATTAATATTTACAGTAATTTCATTGATATACATTATAATAAATTACAAGATTGATTTTTCGTGATCCATGGTGATAATATTTCGGTCTGACATTCGTTAAATCAAAATCATTTAAGTAGTATGCAAAATTAAATTCTAAAAAAGCATTTGTGTATATTTTATAAATATTTATTCACTATTTCTGAAATTGATTACATAAATAATATTAACGTGATTAAATATTCTTCATTACATAAAATAAAAAATAAGTCGTACAACTTCTATAACTTTTATTAATAATAATGACATTATATTAAAACAAAGTTTATAAAAAAATAATAATTAAGTATTATATGGTGAACAAGAATAAGTAAAACTGTTAATTCTTCTATATCAAGAGATGCGTATATATCTAAAATGAAATTTATATAAGTATAAATGTAATATTGAGATAATATATTAATTATTTTACGAGTTAGTGCTAACATGCTTATATTTAATGTTTTGAAAACACAACGCGAATAAAAGAGGTGGAAAATAGATTATAATCCTATGTATTTTAGACTCAACGCTTATTAGAAGAGGTGGAAAGCCCTTACATTCCCTTAGTTAATGTTTTGACAAAAAACACAACGCTAATCAAAAGAGGTGAATAATATATTATAAATCTATTATTTTTTAGACTTAACGCTGATTAAAATAAGTGGAGAATTGATTATAACTCTATTGTTTTTTAGATTTAAACGGACCCAGCCTGTTAAAATAACTTGAATTATTTTGATAATAAGTTCAAAACAATATATTGAAGATATGTTCTTGCAAGCATAAGAAATTTAAAAAAGAGAAGTTCTTTTATTTTGTATATATTCATATATTTCGTTATATATATTTATTTTAAATAAGATTTTGCATGATCTTATGGTAATAATCTTTCGTAGGATTGCATCTTGGAATGCAAGCTGGAGAAGGACGAGTTGAGGAGAGATCAGGAGAAGATTTACTTTCCATGTCTCCACATCATAAAAGGAAAGGACATCTTGGAGAGAGAAGGAGGAAATTAACACTTACCATAATTCTTGCTACTCACTAGGAAGGAAATCAGATCAAGGCTGCTATACATGCGTAATGATGAAGCATAATTGAAGTGAGAGAAGAAGAGTCATACACTTACCATGTTACTTTGGATTAACTTGGAAGAAAATAAAAAAGAAGTCATATACTTGGAGAAGACTCCATCTTAAGGAGTTGTATATATACCCTGCTTGAAGATCGAAGAAAGGCGGCTGACACTCTCGTACATCAAACAATATACGAGCTTCAAGTCTCTCAGTTTTGTTTTTGTTCACAGTTCAATTTTCAGTGTTCTTACACATCGAAGAACTGAAACTATTTTGTTTTCTCTTTCCTTGTTTTATTCAGACATATTCGTGTTTTACACTTAGGGATTAAGTGTTGGTTAGAAATTCCACGGGAGATGGCCGGAGAAGTAAATGATAAGATTGTGTGTAGTTGTGGCTAGACTAGAAGGGAGTTCGAGTCGTGTAAGTCCAAACTATACATTTTCGATAGTTTATCAATGAAGAAGCTCTGAGGGGAAGTGGGACGCTTCCCTGAAGAGTTTTTTTAAATCTTCGGTTTATTGCTTCCGCTATTTTAAAGTGTTTATTCACGTTCTTACTTAGTTGAGCGCACTCATCATAAAATACATACGTTTCAATTAGCACAAGTGCAGTGTTCCAGTTCTACTTACGGGATAAAGATCTTTGCGACTGTGTGTTGGTCACAATGAATCACGATGGGATGTCTGTTTCGCGCCCTCAGTTTCTTGATGGTTCGATCTATGGATACTGGAAATCTATGATGGTAATTTTTCTTCGGTCTTTAGGTAAAGGAACCTGGCAAGTTGTCAAATCAGGTTGGTCCACACCACTCATGCAAAAATTTCCTTCGGAATCCAAGATTGGTGAGTCCTCAGAGTCAAAATCCTCAACCTCTACTACTCCAGTTCTAGTCGAGAAACCAAAGGACATATGGACTGATGCAGGAAGATTAGCCGAAGAATCGAACTTCGCGTATTATATGCAATCATGTCTGTTGTGGATCCTACTTGTCAAAAGATGATTAACGAGTTTCAGACATAGGAGAGTAAAATTGACGGAAGAAAGCGTTACCAACAGCTAGAGGACTATCAGAACTGTCGCCTTCAGCACTATTGATGATTTTTTTTCAATAGCAGGGGAACTTTCCTTGTCAGCAGCAACATTGTTGTCGGATTTTTCAGGTTCACCATCATATTGTCGATTTCTTTCGCAGTAGAGTCAGCATCAAAACCCGGTGATGATTCTCCACTGGACTTGAAGACAGAAGCAACAGTAGAAGGTAGAGGTACTTGGTTGAACTTTTTCGCCTTTTTTGTTTTTCCTTCAGAAGGTGCTGGGACCTTCTTACGTTTCTTCAGAGATTTAGCGACAGAAGGAGAAGCTTTTCCCCTTTTCTCGCTGGTACCTGCAGTATCGGGTTGAACTGCTTTGGTTGTCGAGGACTTCTTAGGGCTCGGTGAAACCCTAGGTGCGACTTGTTCAGATGGTTGAACGTTTTCTATTGTCATATCAGAGGCAGTAGGGTTTGGTGGAGTTTCAGTGCTTTGGCTTTGACGAGTTGAACAGTAACATTATTCTTCAGCTTCACGCTACCTTGCTTGGATTTAGGCATGATTAGAAAATAAAGCTTCACACAGATATGTAAGGTTAGAGATTTTAGAGCGAAGAGAAAAATTAGGAGTACGATTGATATGTGAGAGATGAAAAAGGAGATATGATGAATATAGAAAACTGAAATTTCGTTATCGAGACAAGTTACAAGATGGTTCAGCTTTTCAAGTTTGAAATTCAAAACTTGATTAACACTTAATGCTCATTTAAACCGTTCCCTCCATATCGAATATCCACTTATCAAATTTTATTGACACATCTACCATATATATGCGATGAAGTTTCAGATGAAAATATGATCAGAATAATGTACCAAAAATAAGTTAAGCACCTTTTACAAACAAAATCAATCACACGGGAAACTTGACGCACATGCCTAAATAAGATATTTATCATGCAATACCCAAGCAACTTCTAATCATGCAGTATTGAGAGATTCACTAATCGAATAATTTATAAATCTTTCCAAGACAATTTGAAAAGAGCTCGACACTAAAAAATGAGGAGAAAACAGATTCTCTTTACGAACAACTCAGCCCTTATTACTCCAACTTTTATATAACACGGAATTAATATAAGTTCATTCATCATGTTCTCTTAGAAAAAAACAAAATTTTCATTTGCAATTCATCCCCAATACTTATGATGAACTTACTTCGTTCTATGAACTTGCACACCAATTCACTTTCTAATACCAACTTTACGCAAATGTCAAGCGCATTACTTGAGGTGTGAATCATCCCGCAAAAAGTTTTTATTTAGAAAATACTGAGAAGATATGATGATGGCCAACCTTATTTCACCAACGAACTTTCATTCATAGGAATGATTACCTGTAGCTATCACACCTCGATCATTATTAAACACGTAACTCGTTTCACAGGTGATCATGGAAACACCTCACTGATAGTTTCTCGATGCTTATTTTCACGAGAGAAGCTCTTACAAGTAGATTTAAATGATCATTATGACGAGCTCCCCCAAACTGACTAGTTAGAATCCATAGATCATCAATCAACAAATCCAACAATAAATAATTCAAGGAAGTTTCTAGGGATGAACCTACATACTACAATTCCTAAATGTAGAGGGATTCCTACATGAGACTCTAATACATATATACATATATATATATATATGCATATATATATATATATATATATATATATACAAATGCAGCTGACACTTATGCAAAGATATCATATAGCACACATTCCTAAGGATTTCCTTAGTGACAGAAAATATTTCGTGTCAAATGCTTTTGTGAAAATGTAAGTGATCTGATCATCAGTAGGTACATGATCCAAAATAATAATTCCATCTTCTACCAGATTACGTATAAAATGATAGCGAATGTCAATGTGTTTGGTACGTGAATGTTGGATGGGATTTTTCGAAATATTTATAGCACTAGTGTTGTCACATAAGAGTTGTGTTGTAAGAACGTTAATACCATACTCACGAAGAACTTGCTCCGTCCACACAAGTTAGGAACAACAACTCCCAACAGCTATGTATTTGGCCTCGACAGTCGACAATGAGATGCAATTTTGCTTTTTGCAAAACCATGAAACAAGATTTGTACCAACGAAGAAACATTCTCTTGAGGTACTTTTTCTATCATCAAGTGCATGGCGATAGGATCGACATAGATTTTTTTAGAATAACGGATTGATAGGACTATACTTGTAAAAGCGAAAACTTTTAGTATAAGTGGGAGATTGTTAGTGTTATATACTGAAAGCTTGGCTTTGAATAATATCACACTTTTACCCTTTTATGAATGAGAAACATGTTAGATTAAACAAGTTATATGTTCTGTTGTTTTGCATTAGATAGTGTGGGTCGTCATTGGGCGAACCGAAGATCATACTATCAGTTACTCGCGAAACAAGAAAAAGTGGTTCACAACCCTGATGGACATGAACACTCCATCGTGAACGGTTGTATTGTCAATGGTACAGTTTGTCTTGACCGATTAGTTGCACTAGTACATTATGTATTGAACAGGATCCCAGAGAGGAGCAGTTCGTTTTATACTGATAGTCGTAAATGAACTAGGCCTCGGTTAATTACTGCGTACTCTTAACCCGTAAGATATTAAACAGGCATATATGTGTAGTACTTATTACTTTGATTCACATGGGTGAGGCTTAGTGAACTGGGCCAATATACCTGCTGTCTTAGGTAATATTGCTACATGTAGGATGTGCTGTTAGGATATTTACGGTCACCATGTGCGTTAGTTTGATGATATCCCCAGAGTGAGTTCATGAAGGATTATTATGCTAAACCCTGCAGGTGGATTAAATTCTGGCATAGTAATAATGTAATGAGCGAGCGCTATCTTCGGTGAAATAATAAATTAACTAATTCTTGATTGCCAGTAATCGAATTAATTAATGGATATTATATCTTAAACATGGGGAGATAAATCGAGTAATTATTATTGGAGTCTCAATTGTAAATTGGGATAGGAAGAGGGAGTGCAATGATATTATGTTGGTAGCTCATTTAATATTATTTAATTAATTAAAATAAGTGGCTTGGTCCGCAAGTATTTTAATTACTTAAGGAGCCCTAATCCTAATCTCCTAAGGATCCCTATTGTAGCATTATATATACATCATTAAGCTCATGGAAAGAGAAGAGAATTCACATCTTGTGAAATCACGCCCCACGCCTCTCTTCTCTCTCTCAGTTCCTATTCGAGCTTAATCTTCTTCTTGTTGTTCCATCGGTACAAGATTAAGAGGTGTTTGAGATATAAAGTATAAGATCTTTGGGTAAAGCGAGACAAAATATATTTTGTTGTACAGAACTAACTGGAGGTCCGATCAAAACGTGCAGCATATCCAGACGACCGCTTCGATGAGAGCTTTCCAATGCCCGCACGCGCCGCCGCAAGGCCCCAAGACTGTAACTTTGCTTTCTTCTGTTTGCACCTGTTTGATCTAGTTCTCGATCCGATCTTGTTCGTGCAACCCTAGGACGCGATTTGCAGTTAACAATTCATTGATTTGTTCTGTACGGCCATCCAGAAGATCAGCCAGATCGCCATAAATTTTAAGTCGTAAGTTCTCTACGCAAACCTTTAGATTCGCTGCGCATAGGTTTACGTTTTGTTATTGAATTCGTGATTTGTGCATAACGAGATCCTCATAGATCCCAACAAGTGGTATCAGAGCACTTGGTTTAATTTTTTGTGTACAAGTCCAAATTTTTACGGCTTTATTTGTTAAGATGTGTTCAAACGCAGCCATATATTGGATTATATTCGCATAACTCGGTTTTGTAGGAATTAGTTTAATCCACTATTATGGCTGATTATGTGTTTGATGAATGTTGATGTGTGATGTATGTTTTTAAATTTATTTTTAAAGCCTCGGACATGTCGAGGAATTTGATGGAAGAATATTTGTAATAATTATTCGCCCTGGGGTGAACCAGATAGATTTAATTATTTGTATAGAAAACATGTACATCAATTCGTTGGATCTAGGATCGGATTATGTAATTTTGTAAATTATATTTTTCGTGTTGTGGTCGTGGATTAATTGTCGGGAGATCACAAGAGATCAACGAGCCTCGAAAGACCAACCAGAATGAAGCCTGGAGGTGCGCACGGACACGCGCGGTTAAAAAAAAATAAAAGTATCCGACCACCGGCGGCGGCGGTGATGCAGAAG
>CACSLK010027624.1:561186-573520 GCA_902706635.1 Striga hermonthica | reverse complement strand
AAGAAATCTTGCTCAAGACTTAGCAAATTTTGTACAAACATTTTGCACCTATTTATTCTAAATATTTTAGCATAAAATAATCAATATTTGATAATTAATTATTTTTAAATAAAATCAGATTTTATTTAAAAATTCATACCAAATATTGACTTTTGATAAATAATATGGAGTGGTTTATAACCACCATCAACTACCATTATTTTGTCTCTCAATTATTTGAATCTTTAATCATATTAAAGATAAAATAATAAAATAATAATTCTTGAAAACATTTTTCAAGACTTTATTATTTTAATCTTTTCTTCCAATTTACTTATTTAATAATCATATTATTATTTGGATTTGAAATTTAAAACAATTTTAAATTCCAACTATTAATTAGTAATTTCATTAATTACTAAATTAATATCCAAAATCCAATTAATCAATCCAATTGATTAATTTAATATATTCCTTTAATTGACATCTAATCAAATTAGATTTGTCAATTAATTCTAACTCTTTAGAATTACTATTTGAATTTTACCTTCATTCAAAAATTGGTGTGACCTTTTAGGTTCACAATTAATACTAGTAGTGGGTTTACAACTCTTTATAATTTGAGTTATTCATATTAACTCTTATTCTTGAATTAACTCTTTAATTCAAGAACCCACATATCATGGGAACATCTAGCAAGTAGCATGAATCTAGTATTAAGTGAATAGCGAGTAAACCTATTTCGATTATAATTCCATACATGTAAAATCCTTTCGACATCCAATTTCCCGATTAAATCTTTGGGTATGATTTTGTCGAAACCCAAATTGATTTAATAACTATGATTCCATTTCAAGTTTAGTAATTCGTTTATGAATCTCTAATCATCCCGCCTTGGCCAAGGACTTTGAATTACTAACTACGAAACACATAGGAAATTCACTTATCTTCATAAATGTCGAATCCTTTATTGGCCACTAACAAACTTCCATACATATTAACATAATACCCAAAATATCCATTTATACGATTGTACTAGCAACCAAAAGGATAAATCAAAGTAGAATGTAATATGCACAAAGTTACCATTGTGCCTCAAGTCTAAGGACCAATCATGTACTATTGTAACATGAAAATACTTATTCGACAAGACAAATCTTTCATTAAGTATTTTCATACGGTCATGTTCAGTGAACTTATTCTCTAACAAGCACTCACATATATGTACTTGCGTCCCACGCTAATGTTGATGGAATGCAACATTCTTGTCCAACAAGCATACATACTATGTGCAATTCTTTTATGGATTATTCGATATCCCATCTCGAAACATCCATCGAATTGGAACTTTATTTAAGATCACTGCTTTCAAGGTATGTTCCATGATCACCATCTCTATGCGCAACCATACCTCATAACATATGTGATCTAGGGATTTCATCTTAAGTGCAATTATATGATAAATGCTTACTCTTAAGATAAAGTAATGCCTTTTAATTAATATAATTCCAATAGATTGTATTTACAAGTAGAATACGTCCAATCAGATTGGAACGCCGGGTATACTACTCTAACATTACCTGGGGCGATTTTGAGCGAGAGTTACTTACACGCTTTGGTACATCTGACTATCATAACTATGATGAGGCGCTGACTCGAATAAGGCCGACATGTAATTTACGTGATTATTTGAAGGAATTTGAGCATTTAGCTTGTCGTGTACGGGGTTGGCCTGAAACTGCATTAGTAGGAACGTTCATAGACGGTCTGAAGTATGATCTTGCGGCTGAGGTACGTCTGGAGCGAACAGATACCATGCACGCCGCTATGGAAGTTGCCCGACGACGTGAGGATCACCTAGTAGCGACACGAAGGGGACGGGCAGACGCCCGCTTCACTGATACACGTCGCACAGGCCCAAGCCAAGCGATCGCAGGCGCACGACCGCCCATCAGCGCTCGACCACCAGGGCCAGCAGTCAAGTAACTTACGCCTGAGGAGATCAAATGCCGACACGTGAAAGGCCTTTGTTTCAAATGCGAAGATAAGTTCACACCAGGCCACCGATGTAAGCAGGCTTTTGTTATAGAGGTTGCTAATTCCGATGAGGAAGAGACTGAGGTTGAGGAAGAACCAGAGCAAGAGGATTAGGTAGAAGTGTCCGAGGAGGAAGCTGAAATCTCGATGCACGCAATGGCAAGAATTCGGGGGCCAAGAAAGATGCGACTACCAGCTTGGGTCAAGGATCTTAGGGTGATTGTACTAGTGGATAACGGGTCATCACACAACTTCATTAATGTCGACTTGTCTCAGAAGCTGAAGTTGCCAACCACGAAGATTTAGCCCTTTGAAGTTCGAGTAGCCAATGGAGAGAGGCTGCAATGCACTGAGTCGTTTGTGAGGTGTCGAACAAGTTCCAAGGAGTTACTGTGAAGGCGGAGCTCTATGCCTTACCCCTAGTCGGACCTGACGTCGTTCTAGGAGTACAATGGCTCGAGGGATTAGGCAAGATGACCACCGACTACCGAACTGGGATTATGGAGTTCAAATCTGGAGGTAGGCAAGTCACTCTGAGCGCTTGCACTGAAAGAGGGACCAAGGAGGTTGGATTGAAGAGTGTTGGAAGAGTTTGGAGAAATGGCGGCAAAATATTTGCAGTCGTGGTCGAGAATAGGAGTGCGCGAACAGAAGAGGCCGAGCAACAGCAGGGCGATGTGCGCGAACTTCTTGAGGAACTTGAAGGAGTGCTGGGCGATCCCAAGGGACTACCACCACACCGAGAGTTCGACCACCGTATACCTCTTGTCAACGAACAACATGCTGTACACGTTCATCCCTATAGGTACGCTCACTTCCAGAAAAATGAAATTGAAAGGCAAGTTGCTGAGATATTAGAGTCTGGATTAATGCAGCATAGCTCGAGTTTGTTTTCATCACCAGTACTGTTAGCGAAAAAGAAAGATGACACGTGGAGGTTTTGTACTGACAGTTGTAGACAAGTTATTTTTATTTTACCGAGCACCGAATCAAATGATTCGTTTCCCGGGTCGATCTCTCGAGGAAGAATTTTCAAAATCTAGAACTGGTGTAACACATAAAAGCAAAATAAATCCTACACATTCTAATCATGATAAGGTTGGAAAATGATTAACTAAGATATTAACTAATAAATAACATAAAACGATAATCTATCTAAAAATATAAATGATACAAAGATAAAGATGCTAGGGAATCAGGAATAAATGTTTTGAATCGAAATGCAATCATCGTCTCGTGATAGTTCGGTTAAAGAATTCGAGTCACCTACACGTTTAGAGGTTCATCCTCAATACCTTTCGGATTATGAGAATAAATATAAACGGTAAATTAACGAGTTGTTTAACACATAGACAATACCTTTCGGATTATGTCTATTTTGTATGAGTCTCGATCGATTGACCTTTCCCCTTTCGGTTCAAGAGTCAATTAAAATAGACTATAGGATTTTTAGTCATCTAGTTTATTCAGATCATGATCGTCACAATAAACACATCATATTCAATTTGAAAACAAGTTTAACATTGAAGTGTCACTCTTCAATACTTATAAATCAATTGCAAGGTTGAATTGTCACTTTTCAACAATATGTCATTCCAAAGTAAAAATCAAAAACCGAATTTAGAATTAACTCATACAAAATGAACAATCAACGAACACGATAATCACATACGAAATCAAATATTCATTCAGTATCCCTAGCAAGATTTAATTACTCATATAAAAAATAAACTCAACATAAGATTCATTGCAAATTATCATTACAAGAAGGAAAATATACAAGTAATCCAAGCCGAGAAATAAGTAAAAGCCAAATCGAATATCGAAACGTTTTTTGAAGAACACCTCCAAACTTCAACACAAGAACAAAACTAATCTAGAAACACACTAATATGAAAGTGATGGTAGTTATGAGAGGATAATTTGGATTGTGAGGGATGTAGATGAAGGATACAAAAGAAGGTATTTTTAGATGGAAAAACACTAATTCTTAATGAATTCTTGCAACAAGACATATGAAAGTGTTCAATAACTATGGATTGGTGAGAGAAGATGAGAAAATAAAGAGAACAAGAAGAAGATAGGTAGGATAATGGAGAAAAATTGGTGAAGAAAAGGAGAAAAAATGGTGTTTTGTGGTGTAAAAATAGCTCACCAATGTTCCATGGTCGGCCAATACATGTACCAAGGTCAAAACAATCAAGAAAAACACATTTTTTTAGTTGAAACAGGGGCATTAGCGCCGTTAAGGGTCCTTCGCGCCGCTAAGGGTCCTTAGCGGCCGCTTACCAAGTCTTTGTTGCCCACTAGCGCCGCTAAGAGAAACTGCAATGCACAACTTTACGATTTTGGCTCGTTTGGGCTCGTCTGAACTCGGAATTGAGTTTCATTTTTTCCTATGCGTAGCTAACGAACTCCTCTATCTAATGATGCTTACAAACCACACTTTTTCCCAGAGTACAAATTATGTGAAATTTCCAACCTTTAAAGGGTCGGTAACTTGCGCGGCTTCACGTTTTGGTTCAAGTCCGGATTCATCCGAACACGAAATCAAATTCCGTTTTCTTCTATGTGTAGCCAATGGTTCCATCTACATAACCATGATTGCCCGGTCTATAATCGACTCCCCTCGAGACTTCCGAACCTGACACCAAAAATGAAGAAAAACTGGAAAAACACACGAAAAACACAAGGAAAACCAAAATGGAACAAAACACATAATAAAATACAAAACGAACTAAAAACCACTAAAAGACCTAAAACGGGGGAAAAAGAATGATAAAACAATAACGAAAATCGCAACAAAAATGGTTACAACAACTCCCCCACACTTAATCCTTTGTTCGTCCCGAACAAAGAGAAAAGAGTGCAAAATACGAACATGGGTATCGGTTTCAAATAAGTCATGCTTCAAAATGTTTAACTCTATCGAGTCGAATTCCAACGATAGAACGACCATATGCCTCAAATATCAACTCAGCCTTAAAATGACAACTCTCAAAGATAATCATATATGCCTCACTCATTTTCTTGTTTGGATATGTGATGAGTTCGCTCAAAATTGGTCGATATTCTCGTTTCAACATATGCTTGTCAATCGTCTAAATTACTCGAAATCTGCCAAAGCTCAAAATTTTGGAATCAAGAGGACTTCTCGGGTTGTAATGTGAGGTGTAGGTAAAGGTAAGAATATATATATGGACAAGAAGTTCAAATAAACAATCAAAGTTCTCGAGTAATAGAATACTCGCATGTCCGCAACTCGACCAAAATCAACAAAATACCATACATACCGTCCACCAGTGTCTCCACAAACAACACATAAATGCTCCAATCGAATTGCAATATTGCTCGACTTATTATACATTTATTTTTATTTTTTTTATTATTTAGAGAGTTACTATTTCCGAACAAGCTCAAATCGTAAGGACAATATTCCTTAGGTTTAAACATTGGAGGTCATGCAAGTGTCCTAAGGTAGTTTCCCAATACTCATTACTCGTTAAAATGAATAACAAGTAAGCGGAGTAGAATCCAATCGATTCGTCTTCCGAGCTCTCATGTATTTTATATTTTTCTTTATTTTTTAATTTTTTATTTTGGTCAAGCAATAAAATACAACTCAATTTTTACCAAAAAAATACCGCCACTTCACCAATTGTAACTAAAAATCTGTCAACAATCAGATATATATATGGCTTACAAGAAAAGGCTTCAAGTTCAAACGGGCTACTAGCGGAAAATATATTTTTAGGGTCAAGAACAAGGCAAAACGAGCTAACAAACAAAATGTCTCAATCATTTTCGCAATTTCAAACATAAACCGATTCTTTTCAAATAGGCTCAAGGCAAGTTCTAATCATTCGAGAATACGACCAATATCTCTCAACAAAGAAAAGTAAGGATCAGAACCTAACAAGGTAAATAAATGTCACTCAAAGCAATCAAGTAAATATCGAGGCAACAGTAAATACGTTCGTCATCACATCTTCCCAATTTCATTAAAACATTTATCAACAAATCATATGATTCACCAATACCACATGCTCGAAAACACGACAACCTACCACATAAACATGCAAAATCCACGGCGGAGTTGCCAACTCCCCCACACTTAAAATAATGCAATGTCCCCATTGCATCAACACATAAATGAAAATAAAAACAAAAACTGGGAATTCAAACAAGAAAAAGAAAAGAGTGTGCAAACCGAAGTAGCCTCGATGAAATAAGCATCTACGTGCAAACCGTTCGCCCATGATCAACCGATCCTCGATACTTCCTGCTAAGAAAACCACCAAACTCCCAAACTCCAGTTATTCAAAAATAAAATAAAAAGCATAAACGAAACACACAAGAAAGCAGTAAATGAAACTTGGGTTGCCTCCCAAGAAGCGCTTGTTTAACGTCATTATCTTGACGAAACCTGTACAAATCAAACGGGGTCCAAAAAGAAGTGACGATCATGCCATGCCTTCTCCAATAGTAGTCCCATTGGTAGTACGGAATAGAGGCGGGCAAAGTAGACTCTCGTGGCCACGTTCTTGTGAAACCAAACACGGATATCAACAACTATCAAGAAAAGAATTAAATCTTTGCGCTCCCAAGCAACATAATCAACCTCCGGGTATATGAAAGTATCTGTGGAGCATATCGACTTTATTTCGGTCATCACAATTGCTATCTCGGATGTGTAGTCAACAATCTCGGGGTTATTGACTACACATTCTTTCAAGGGCAAAATATCCATTAAAGGAAAATTCAAGCCGACGACCTCACATGATGGCTTGGATTTCTCACCATCCAAAACTTCGTCAAACTCCTCCTCAAAATCGTTCTCCCGAGCACAATAAAATTCATTAGAAACATTTGACTCGCAAATAGGCACAACCGACTCTATTAATTGAGAATGTAAGTTCAAGTGAATATTTCTAACAAATAAATCATCAATGTCGTCACTTGTTTCAAGCACTTGTGTGGCATCATAAACGAGAGTGAGGCCCCTCTTCCTTTAAAGAAACAAACCGATCCACCATGAAATGAAATTTGCCTCCCAACCGGATACTTTCTCGAATTATTCTCAATGATAGAGGACAATATTCATTAAATGGAATATATGATGTATCCAAGTCGAGAAAGTAAAGAACGGTGGAGTCGAAATTTGTGAGTGTACTTTGAAGCACGGATGTAATGGGAATGCTCCTCCAACTATAAAATTCATCGATGATCATCGTGAGGCGTGCAAGTGCCTCTTGTGTGCTCATTAAAATTTCTCGGTAGCACTCAAAAGACAACCCCGATGTTGGAAATGAAGGCTCGAATGTAGGAGAAAATGAAGCATAGGGTCCGGTGAGAGTTGTTGAACCATAATAGTTCAAAGGTGGTTGGTCTATCTCATCTTGATAATAGTTGGGGTATCCACAAGATGAGCTTTCGGCATGAGAATAACCGTACGGGTCCATCGGAGCTCCTCAATGAAGACACCTCGGACAAGAAAGACAAATGACCAAGGCACACGAGAACGAGAAATATATATAATATTTTTTTTTACGATTTTTGCAAAAAATAAAAACAAGATAAATGGAAAATAATAAAATCAAGAGAAACACTGAAATTAAGCAAATATCACAAAAATAAGAGAAACACGGAAAATAATATCAACATCAAAACCAAATATCCTACTCGTCTTCCCCGGCAACGGCGCAAAATTTGTTGTAGACAAATTATTTTTATTTTACCGAGCACCGAATCAAATGATTCGTTTCCCCGGTCGATCTCTTGAGGAAGACTTTTCGGAAGCTAGAATTGGTGTTGATAACACATAAAAGCAAAATAAATCCTACACATTCTAATCATGATAAGGTTGGAAAATGATTAACTAAGATATTAACTAATAAATAACATAAAACGATAATCTATCTAAAAATATAAATGATACAAAGATGAAGATGCTAGGGAATCGGCAATAAATGTTTTGAATCAAAATGCAATCATCGTCTCGTGATAGTTCGGTTAAAGAGTTCGAGTCACCTACACGTTTAGAGGTTCATCCCCAATACCTTTCGGATTATGAGAATAAATATAAACGGTAAATTAACGAGTTGTTTAACACATAGACAATACCTTTCGGATTATGTCTATTTTGTAGGAGTCTCGATCGATTGACCTTTCCCCTTTCAGTTCAAGAGTCAATTAAAATAGACTATAGGATTTTTAGTCATCTAGTCTATTCGGATCATGATCGTCACAATAAACACATCATATTCAATTTGAAAACAAGTTTAACATTGCAGTGTCACTCTTCAATACTTATAAATCAATTGCAAGGTTGAATTGTCACTTTTCAACAATATGTCATTACAAAGTAAAAAAAAATTAAAAAAAATCCAAATTTAGAATTAGCTCATACAAGATGAACAATCAACGAACACGATAATCACATACGAAATAAAATATTCATTCACTATCCCTAGCAAGATTTAATTATTCATATAAAAAATAAACTCAACATAAGATTCATTGCAAATTACCATTACAAGAAGGAAAACTTACAAGTAATCCAAGTCGAGAAATAATACAAGCCAAATCGAATATCGAAACGTTTTTTGAAGAACACCTCCAAACTTCAACACAAGAAAAAAATTAATCTAGAAACACACTAATATGAAAGTAATGGTAGTTATGAGAGGATAATTTGGATTGTGAGGGAACGTAGATGAAGGATACAAAAGAAGGTATTTATAGATGGAAAAACACTAATTCTTAATGAATTCTTGCAACAAGACATATGAAAGTGTCCAATGATCACTCCATGATGAATTAAGAACTCAAAAGAATGGAATAACTTTGGATTGATGGGAGAAGATGAGAAAATAAAGAGAACAAGAAGAAGATAGGTAGGATAATGGAGGAAAATTGGTGAAGAAAAGGAGAAGAAATGGTGTTTTGTGGTGTAAAAATAGCTCACTAATGTTACATGGTCGACCAATACATGTACCAAGGTCAAAACAATTAAGAATAACACATTTTTTAGTTGAAACAGGGGCATTTGCGCCGCTAAGGGTCCTTAGCGGCCGCTGACCAAGTCTCTGTTGCCCACTAGCGCCGCTAAGAAAAACTGCACTGCGCAACGTTACGGTTTTGGCTCGTTTGAGCTCGTCCGAACTCAGAATTGAGTTTCATTTTTTCCTATGCGTAGCTAACGAAACCCTGTATCCAATGATGCTTGAAAACTACATTTTTTCCCAGAGTACAAATTATGTGAAATTTCCAACCTTTAAAGGGTCGGTAACTTGCGCGGCTTCACGTTTTGGTTCCGTTCGGATTCATCCGAACACGAAATCAAATTCCGTTTTCTTCTATGTGTAGCCAACGAGTCCATCTACATAATTCCTCGGTCTATAATCGACTCCTCTCGAGACATCCGAACCTGCACACCAAAAACGAAGAAAAACCGAAAAAACACACAAAAAACACAAAGCAAACCAAAATGGAACAAAACATATAATAAAATACAAAATGAACTAAAAACCACTAAAAGACCTAAAACGGGGGAAAAAGAATGATAAAACAATAACAAAAATCGCAACAAAGATGGTTATAACACTGACTATTGGGCTCCAAATACCGCGACTATCAAGGATCAATTTTCTATTCCTAGTGTCGACGACATGCTCGATGAGTTGGCTGGATCACTTTACTTCTCAAAGCTTGACCTAAGAGCCGGTTATCACCAGATCCGACTCCACAAGGCTGATATTCCGAAGACAACTTTTCTACGCATCAAGGGCACTATGAGTATTTGGTGATGCCATTCGGGCTGTGCAACGCCCCATCTACTTTCCAATTTGCTATGAATTCCATCTTCAAGGAGTACCTACATAAGTTTGTCTTAGTATTCTTTGATGATATATTGGTTTATTCAAAGTCATGGTATGATCATTTAGAGCATTTGAGAGTGGTGCTTGAAGTCTTGGAGGCTAACTCGTTTCACATCAAGCCGTCCAAGTGTTCATTCGGGCAAGAGATGGTTGAGTACCTAGGCCACTTTATATCTCACAATGGCGTGAAGGTCGATCCAAGGAAAATTAAGGCTATGGTTGACTAGCCTAAGCCAACGAGTCTCACGCAGCTGAGAGGATTCCTAGGGCTCACGAGATACTACAGGAAGTTCGTAAAGGATTATGGGACCATCGCCAAGCTACTTACGGAGATGACCAAGAAAGGCGGGTTCACATGGACCAAGGCTAGCGAGGAGGTGTTTGAGAAACTGAAAGGCGCCATGACTACAACGCCAGTTCTCGCGATGCCAAGATTTGATGTCTTGTTTGAGGTACATACCGATGCAAGTGACATTGGAATTGGAGCCGTGCTAGTGCAGGAAGGACGACCCTTAGCCTATCTCAGCAAGGCGCTAGGCACGACTCGGTTGGGTTTATCTGTGTACGTGAAGGAGATGCTAGCAGTTGTCGAAGCTCTGAGATGCCGGAGGCCTTATCTATTAGGCCGACGAATTCGAATTTTGACCGACCAGCAGCCGCTCAAGCATCCACTCGAGCGAAAGAATGTTACCTCCGAGCAGAAGAAGTTTGTCTCGAAACTTATGGGATTCGGCTTCGAGATAGTCTATCACCCGGGCCGACAGAATGCTGTGGCCGACGCATTATCTCGACGGACGGATGTAGCTGAGCTTAATGCTATCACCGGATCGACATGGACCATTTGGGAGGAAGTTTGAAAAGCGCAAGAGGAGGATACTTATTGCCAGAAGTTGCACCAAGGGATCGAAGCAGGAGAGACTACCACTACTGATTACGAGCTGCACAATGGCCTACTACTACACCGAGGCTGAGTATTCGTTCCCGACAGTGGGCAGCTACGCGAGAAGATTATGCAGCACTTCCACGATTCTAAGATCGGAGGCCACTCGGGTATCTACCGCACATGGATGAGAATAGCCAATACCTTCTTTTGGCCAGGGCAGCAGGGCGCAGTTCGGGATTATATCGCAAGGTGCGACGACTGTCAGTGCACTAAGGCTGATTCTCGACGACCTAGTGGGGTGCTGCAACTGCTGCCAGTACCCAAGGCAATTTGAGAAGACATTACTATGGATTTTATTGAAGGGTTGCCGAGTTCTAATGGGTTCAACGGTGTTATGGTCGTGGTGGATCGACTCACGAAGTATGCTCATTTCATACGCATCACCCATCCCTATACAGTAGTCAATTGTCAGGCTATTCGTTGAGTATGTGATGAAGCTGCATGGGGCACCACGTTCCATTGTTTCTGACCGAGACTGAATCTTTATGTGATCAAGCTACAAGGGACTAAGTTATCAATAAGCTCAGCCTACCACCCACAGACAGATGGGCAAACCGAGGTAACTGACTGAACTCTTGAGCAGTACTTAAGGTGTTATGTCCTTTAATTTCCGAAGAAGTCGGAAAACTTTCTGCCTTGGGCTGAGTATTGGTACAACACCACTTATCATGAGTAGACCAAGACAACGCCATTTGAGATAGTTATATGGGCGCAAACCTCCAACACTAATCAACTATTTAGAAGGAAGTATGGTCAACGATGAGGTTGGTCGAGAACTCGAGGAGCGAGATTTGATGTTGCGAGAATTGAAGAAAAATCTCGATGGCTCAATTAATCGAACCAAGGCCTTCGCAGATGGAAAAAGGCGTGAAGAGAATTTTACACCAGGTGAGTATGTCTACTTGAAGCTGCAACCATTAAGGCAGCGTATTACAGCGCAAAGGGCAGCAACCAAGCTAGGAGTTCGGTACTATGGGCCTTATCAAATTCTGAAGCGCATCGGTCAAGTAGCTTATCGCTTAGAACTACCAGAGAGTTCTCAGATTCATCCGGCCATACATGTCTCACAGCTCAAGAGAAGTCAGGGAGAAGCTCACAAGTGCTGTGAAGAGTTACCAGCGACTGCGACGGATGGTAGGATCATAGTATGCCCAAAACGCGCGATTGAGTATCGCAAAATATGGAAAGCAGGGCGCTATCGTTGGGAGGTACTAGTTGATTGGGAAGAGTTGTCACCGGAGGAAGCCACATGGTAAGATCTCGACGAGATGCGCGATCAGTTCCCAAACTTCATCCTTGAGGACAAGGAAGCGGTTGAAGGGGACAGGAATGATGCGGAAGTGGCTAGGCAGCTCAAGAACACCACAAGTGGCGCTTACCATACACGCAAAAGGCTAGCGCGAGGGACAGCGGAAGTGCACGCACTTGAGTTTAGTGAGCGCGGGGCGAGCGAAAATGGTCAGCGCATGGGCTTGCAAAGAGCGAAGGAAATCGC
>CACSLK010027624.1:539472-551438 GCA_902706635.1 Striga hermonthica | reverse complement strand
AAAGTTCTGATGGAGGCACGAGGCCTTAATTGCCCATCAGAGTGTGCACATGGCGGACATAGTGTCCGAGACAGTTCAGTTCAGTTACAGACCTTGTGTCTGGAGATTACAATTACTTATATATATCTGCAGTCATGATATTGATATTATTATTAATGTTTACTTTAGTATGAGTTTCTGCGGAGCACAGTGGCTTTAGTGCTCACGCTCCCACTATATTATCTTTTTCAGGTGACAGAGTCGATTCCGAGGAGTGAGCAGAGCAGGTGGTCGTTGGTCCAGTACATATGCTTTTGCAGACTTGTGATATGTACATATTATTTTTCCACGATTTTACTTACGCTGATATTTTCAGACTATCAAACTCGCATGTCAGTTTTCAGATTTTGATCTGAACCTTCCGGTCGGATTTATATAGTATTACATGCCGGTTTGATAAAAAGATAATCCATTTTTCTAAATAGTTTTAATTTAGCTAAGATAACGGATTTTCAGAAAAGAAATGTTTTTCAGTAGCATCCCGATAAGGATTTTGCAAATATATATGTTTTATAAAGAAAAGTTTTGCGAAAAACGCACTCTGATATTTATGGAAAAGCGGGGTGTTACAGGTGAGGCTTAGTGAACTGGGCCAATAGACCCGCTGTCTTGGGTAATATGCTACATGTAGGATGTGCTGTTAGGATATTTACGGTCACCATGTGCGTTAGTTTGATGAACGAGCGATAGCTTGGGTGAAATAATAATAAATTAATTAATTCTTGATTGTGAGTAATCGAATTAATTAATGGACATTATATCTTAAACATGGGGAGATAAATCGAATAATTATTATTGGAGTCTCAATTGTAAATTGAGCTAGAAAAAGAGAGTGCAATAATATTATGTTGGTGGCCCATTTAATATTATTAATTAATTAAAATAAGTGGCTTGGTCCACAAGTAATTTAATTAATTAAGGAGCCATAATCCTAATCTCCTAAGGATCCCTACTGTAGCTCTATATATACATCATTAAGATCATGAGAAGAGAAGAGAATTCCACATCTTGTGAAATCACGCTCCACGCCTCTCTTCTCTCTCTCAGTTCCCATTCGAGCTTTATCTTCTTCTTGTTGTTCCACCGGTACAAGATTAAGAGGTGTTTGAGATATAAAGTAGATCTTTGGGTAAAGCGAGACAAAATATATTTTGTTGTACAGAACTAACCGGCGGTCTGATCAAGACGTGCAACATACCCAGACGACCGTCTCGATAAAAACTTTCCAACGCCGCCGGGATCGCAGCCGTCCGACCACCCACGTACCCACACACGCCGCCGCAAGGCCCCAGGACTGAAACTTTGCCTTCTTCCATTTGCACCCATTTGATTCGGTTCTTGATCCGATCTTGATCGTGCAATCCTAGGCCGCGATTTGCAATCAACAATTCATTGGTGTGCAGTATACGACCATCCAGAAGATCAGCCAAATCGCCATAAATTTTAAGTCGTAAGTTCTCTACGCAAACCTTTAGATCCGCTGTGCATAGGTTTACGTTTTGCTATTGAATTCGTGATTTGTGCATAACGAGATCCTCATAGATCCCAACACAATCGGCATCACAATAACCTGCAAGGCTCGAACTTGTATCAAAAGAATAAAAAATCCCATAATCAGAAGTACCGCCAATATATTTAATAATGTGCTTGACGGCCTTTAAGTGCGATTCTTTGGGATCTGACTGGTACCTAGCACACAAACCTACACTAAAACAGATATCAGGTCTAGTAGCTGTAAGATACAAGAGACTACCTATCATGCTTTAGTAAAGAGATTGATCAACAGATGAACCTTCTTCATCCTTAGAGAGCTTCGTATGAGTTCCCATAGGAGTCAGAGGGTGTTTAGCCTTTTCAAGACCGAATTTCTTAACCAAGTTCTTAGCATATTTACGTTGATGGAGGAAAATGCCATCCTTAGCTTGCTTTACCTGTAGTCCAAGAAAGTATGTAAGTTCTCCGACTAGACTCATCTCAAATTCAGAGGACATGAGCTTCACGTAGTGGTTGACCATAGTCTTCGAAGTTGAGCCAAAAATAATATCATCCACGTAAATTTGAACAAAGAGAAAGTCTTTATTCATATTGAGTGCAAAAAGTGTCTGATCGACTCCCCCTCGCTCGAAACCCTTATCAAGGAGGTACATGGTTAACCTTTCATACCAAGCGCGTGGTGCTTGCTTCAGTCCATACAAAGCCTTCTAAAATCGGTACACATGATTTGGATAGTTTGGATTAGTAAAGCCATCAGGTTGCTTCACGTATGCAACTTCGTTCAAGACCCCATTTAGAAATGCGGATTTGACATCAATATGGTACACAATGAAACACATTAGGCAAGCAATAGATAAAAATATACGAACTGACTCAAGTCTCGCAACAGGAGCAAAAGTCTCATCAAAATCAACTCCATGTGCTTGAGTGTACCCTTGAGCCACCAGTCGTGCCTTATTCCTGGTGATATTTCCAAACTCGTCAGTTTTATTTTTAATATCCATTTGGTACCAATAACATTTCATGATGAAGGTTCAGGAACTAGCTCCCAGACATCATTTTTGGAAAACTGCTTCAGTTCCTCCTGCATGGCAGATATCCAACACTCATCCTTTAGGTCTTCTTTAGCGTTCTTAGGTTCAATTACTGAGGTATAACAAGCAAGGTGAGAAACCCCCATGAGTTCTTTGACTGAGTTCATTGAGTTCCCAGTTACTCTCTCATTGAGACCGCCAATGACCAGTTCATATGGATGGTCTTTCTGAACCCTTAGGGGGGGGTCACGTTTAGGTTGCGCTGGACTTCCAAGTGCAACAGGTACTATATACTCAAACAGAGTTTCTTCAGACTTTTCAGTCCCAACTGAACGTTCAAACGTCTCATGGTCTGCAGAACTGTTATCATTTTGAGTATCCTGCACACTCTCATCAGTTTCACAAGAATTAAAGGACAATGATAAATCAACATAGGAGGTTTTCTCATCAAAGGTCACATTCATGACTCTATTACAGTGGAGGTACCCGTGTTGTAAACACGGTATGCTCAACTGTTGTTGAAGTATCCAAGAAACAACCCTACATCTGATTTTGCATCAAATTTCCCAAGTTGCTCACGATCATTATAAATAAAACATTTACAACAAAAAACGTGCAAATGGCTAAGGTTAGGACTCTTCCCTTTCTAGAGTTCATATGATGTCAGACCAATACCTCGACGAAGGTACACTCGATTCACGAGGTAGCAAGTTGTATTGATTGCCTCCGCCCACCATCTATGAGAAATTCTTTTCGAGTTTAACATGACCCAGGAAATTTCTTGAAGAGTACGATTCTTTCTTTCGACAACTCCATTCTGCTGTGGGGTCTTAGGAGCAAAAAACTCATGAAGAATACCAAGTGAGTGACAAAAGTTGGCAAAATCAATGTTCTCAAATTCTCGCCCGTGATCACTTCATATCCTTATTATGGCAAAACCTTTTTCATTTTTAAGCTTCAAACAAAGTGACTTAAAGGCAGAGAAGGTGTCAGATTTTTCGCGCAAGAAATCAACCCATGTATACCGAGAGAAATCATCTACGCACACGAAAATATATTTCTTACCTTGATAGCTCTCTACATGTATGGGACCCATCAGATCCATATGAAGAAGTTTCAGTATTTGTTTAGAAATAATGTGGTTTAGTGCCTTATGAGATGCATGAGTCTGCTTACCCAGTTGGCATGGTTCACAGATTGGCTATTCCTTCACAGAGATTTTGGGAATACCCCGAACCACACCTGCATTAGACAAATTTACCAAGTGAGAGTATCTAATGTGCCCTAAGCGTTGAGGCCAGATTTCAGAATCACTAATGTTTGCTTGAAGGCACTTATCATTAAGGTCAACAAGATAACAATTGTCAGTTGAACGAGATCCAGTAAGTACACATGTACCTTCACTGTTTTTCACATAACACTTATCACACGATAAACTGACACTCAGACCTTGGTCACAAAGTTGACTCACACTTAAGAGATTTGCCTTCAAGTCATTAACAAGTAGTACATCAGTCAATCTAGGTAAGCCACCCAAATTTAAACAACATGTTCCAATAACTTTAATACTCACACTGTCACCAAAGGTGACTTATTCGTTTGAGCCAGTTTGAATATTCAGCAAGTATGCTGGTTCTCCAGTCAAATGCATTGAACACCCACTTTCAAGATACCATTTCCTTTTATGTGAGGTTCTGAGCGATAGTACTGAAGCAAAACAAATATGTGAATTTTTTGCAACCCATACTTGTTGACATTTAGAACATTTTTAGGAGAATTCACCCTACGAACGTTCACAGGGATACCAGTATGACTCCAGTGAACAACCTTACCAGAGCAAAGATCATGCTCCATTTTATAGCACTTGGGTCTGATATGACCAGTTATCTCATAGTAATGACAAATGAGAACAAAATTATGAATGATACTACTAACAGGTTTCTGAGTTGGTAAATGAACCTTCATTGGTGATTTAGGTGAAAGAGGTATACATATATTGCTTTTTACAAACCTGCCGAACATGATTCGTGAAGGTTTTCTGTTAAGACTTGTACCTCGAACTCCAGCCTTGTTTGCAAAACCAAGACTTGGATATTGATACTGACAGCTTCAGATGATGACTCCGGTTTATCCACTTTGTCATTGTACCCAATTCCAGTAAGATCTCTATGTTGTCTACCCATGGAGAGAAGTTCATTTAGATCAGCTTTCCCTTTGTTCAGTTTTCGAACTGCTTCAGCAGTACGATTCATCTCGACGGCATTTTCTCTCAGTTTGCTTTCCATGTTTGTGTGATCGTTCATGAGTCGACCAACCTCAGTTTTCAGCTTCAAGATTTTCTTGTTCCGTTCGGCAAGAAGTTTCTGAGAGGAGAATAGTTCAGTTCTCAAGCATTCAATGTTTCGAGTCTTTTCAAAACCATCTTGTTTGGAAAGTTTGACACTTCTCTCAAGAATGGAAGTTCGGGCATTTGTAGTATCTAATTCACATTCTTTCGCAATAGTGAAGGAGGAGGTTCGCTCGCTCAGCACCTTATTTGCTCTTGTCAGTCTGAACACTTCACTCTGAAGCTTCTCCATGGCTTTAGATGCCAGTGTACAGTTTTCCATGGCGAGCAAGTGTACTGAATCAACACACAAGTTCTAATTTGCTTCATCATCAGGCACTTCTTCCACTCTCAAACTTTCTTCGGACTTAATTCGAGCATGCGAAGTCGTTAAACACATGAATTTCTCAGCAGAGATGTGGATCGCCATATTAATGGTGTGCGATGGTGGTTTTTCAGTGCCTTCGTCGTCAGAATCTTCCCATGTTGCCTTCAGAGACTTGTTCTTCTTCTTAAGATTAGCAAACTCATACTGAAAGTGCCCAAAGCCACGACACTTTCTGCATTTGTCCTTTTCAACTCGTTGTGAGTCATGTTTCGAAAACGGCGTATTGTTCTTCTCGTCCTGGGGTGCATTCTTGCTGAAATTGTTGCCTTTCTTCCCAGCAGTCTTATTCTTGTACAGCCTTTGACTCATCTTTCCATAGTTCCTAGAAATTAGTGCAAGAGCCTCTTCAGCTTGCTATTCTCCATTGACGAACCTTCATCTTCGTCACTGTCTTCTTTTCTTCAACTACACCAACTTTAAGAGCAAGTCCCTTGCTCTTAACTTTGTCATAGTTAATGTTGATCTTGAACGTCCTTAACTCTCCAAGAATTTCATCAACATCCAGAGGTGCGATTCTTTGGAAGCTCTCAAGAGCTGTAATTTTTTCTCTGAACCTGGGAGCAATTGTTCTCATGATCTTTTGCATTTGACGATTCTCAGATACTTCTTCTCCAATCATTGCACTTTGATTCATAAAATCACAAAATCTGGCGTAGTATATGTCAATTGTTTCTTAATCACGCATCCTAATTTCATCAAATTCTAGAGTCACCCGTTGAAGCCTGGATGCCTTGACAGCCGTTGAACCTTCGAATTGACACTGTAGGATCCGCAAAGCATCTTTTGCGGTCTTGCATTGAATTATCATCTTATGCCTTGTATGATCCACAACCATCATGATTGCGTACAAAGCACGACAGTTTGCTTCTTCTTGAAGCTTCTCAGCATTTGTAGCTCCCCATTTGTACAGAATTATTTTGAGATTATTCTTTATTTTATTTTATTTTATTTTGTCCGAGATTATTTAATTCGTGCTCGATTAGTATTTTATTTTATTATATTATAGTAATTGCTTAATTATTTTAGTGTATTAATATTAAATCGAGTCGGATTATTTATTTAATTAACTGGATTATCGAGCAACGTGTTTATTCGGATTTTAATCGAACGTTGAACAAAAGGGATATTCAATCGGAACTCCACTCACCATGCTACCGGGCCGCCCATAGGCATCTCCCGCTACGTCCGCATGGCTCGAACCCTCATGCATGCGCAGAAAAACAAATTTGAATCTTTATGATATTTTATTCCATCATTTCTTGCTCATTAAATCTAGATAAGAGAAGGGAGTTACTACTTGAAATTTTTAATTGCCATCAATTAGAATTTATGATTCCTAATTGGTCAAATAATTTTACTATCCTTACTTAAAACTCTCTCTCCTCTCCCCCACACGTTTGAAAAAAATCAGATTTTCATTCACCTTTATTCTCCCTAATGAAAAAATCAGATTTTCATTCCCCTTTATTCTCCCTAATGAAATGGTTTTATATCTATCCCACTCTCTGATAAATTCGCTGGCACCGAAGGAAAACAAGAAGAACACTTCTTAATCTCTTCATCTTTCCCATCACCATTTGCAGCACTCTCTCATTTCTTCTGCTTCTATTATCCGAGCGCCGCCCGTAGTTCTTTTCTTTCCGCCGCCGCCGTTGTCCAGAGCCTCCAGTAGCAGACCACCTCAAGCAGCCTCTGCCCGCTCGTGATCAGTCGAGGTCCGCCATGTCCGAGAACACTAGAAATAATATGGTCTCGCGAACTTTCTTCTCAGACGTCTTCTCATTTCCGTCATGCCGTTCAGCTGCCACGAGCTGCTACCTTTCACGGAGATTAAGTTGCAGCAGCTCATTCTCACCTTTAGACAACAACTGGAGAGTAGCCGGTCAATCACCGTGAGCTGAGGCAAGACATCAGTCGCAGCAAGCCGTCACGAAGCCACTGGCGATCACTTTCCGGCGTCCCTTTTTTCACCGCGAGCGACCCCATACCATCGACTTGCGCCGTCCGTTCACCGAGCTCAGTCGCCGGCCGTCATTGAGGTCAGCGTCACCCCCGGTTCACGAGTAGCACCCTTCGAGAAGTTCAAGTTTCCGTTTTTCCGGTTTATTTCCCGTCATCCGAGCCATTTTCTGTCTGATAGCTCATAGATTCTTGAAGACGGGTAACCTATTTGAACTCTGTCGTTTTTCCAGTCGTCTCATATATCACATGTTAGATATATATATCGTGCGTTCTACCGAATCCTTGTTTGAAGTCGGATTCATTCGATTTGTATATGGCATGAGTTATCTCAAAATTGCTGTCTGTTGAACTGCTGTTTTGGCCCTCTGTAACCGGTTACTTGAAGTTGAAGTCTTCATATGAAATGTAGTATTTTCTATTGGCTTTTTTTCGGATTTGGAATTTTGATAATCCGAGCTATAGCGAATAAGTTATGATTCTTACAAAATTATCGTACAAGCAGTTTTTCTATTACCCGGCAGCATGATGTTATTAATGTTTGGCCTATCTATAGTGTCATAATGTAATGAAATGAATTTGTAATCTTCATAAAAGTTATAGGTCTGTTGATTAGCTTTTTAACGAGATAACATTCATGCTGAGATGGTATCTGTAGCTCGAGTTATGCTCATAGGAATGTAGACATGCACGAGATGAGGTTTCGTACTTTGGCAAAAATTGAATATAGAGTGTTAACTTCTTTTGCACTATCTAAATGACCTTATCTGCTTCTATATTCTAAATGAAAGTTGTAGGTTTATGCCTTAGTTTTAATTTGAGATTTGAATCATGTTCATAAGAATTACGTGCTAAAAGTTATGTTGATTTTAAAAACGCTGGTCGGGTTAAGTTTTGAAACACTAATGTGGTAATTTCGGAAATGAGATTTCCTTGATTAAATGCCTGCTTAAATGCTTACGTGAACTTAGTTGGACTAAGTGATTTTCATGATTAGTTGTTCATGGGTGGAATAGTCATTTATTGAACTATTTTAATATATGTAGGTGTTTGACGAGCCGAGCTCGCTGCCTCCACATGTTTTGTGTATCTCTTGCTTTCGACCAGGTGGGTGTTGATAAACCTTACCATGTATGTTAATTTCTATAAATGCTTGGCTTGATAATCTAGGTATGCATATGAACCGCTAGTCTATGAGGCCTAACTCTAGCCTTTAGAGAGCTTAGTCCGTGTGACGGTACGTCTGCGGTTGCTCCCGTCTTTTTCGTATCGACGGCTCCCGTCTTTCTCGTGAGGACAACTTGTTTTCTATATTTTTTCGAGATTGATAGGCTAGTTGTTATCACCTGAGCATGGTTGTGTTAAGGGAGGGTGTACTAGTCGCTTTGTGTTCATGCTGCGACTATGATTTTAAGTCTTTATATTGATTATACTGCATGGTATTCCCAAGGTGAGCAAGTGTTCGCTCGCCCCCACTATAATCTCTCTTTTCAGGTTGATCTGGTTGTCGTGGCAATAAGACGAGCGAGGCTGGGTCATTATGTGCTATTTAACTGTTTTACCTGCTTCGACTTCTATTTAGTTCTATTTCTTGTCAGCATGATTAATACTGTTCTTTAGGAGATTGAACCATGATGGGTTTTGAGAATTATTATGCATGTTCGGGGATTTGAACTTGGTTGATGATTTTGGAATTTGATTATACTTGTATTATATCTTATAAATGAGTATTTGTTAATGTTGGCATGAGATGAACAGTTCGGGATGGTTTATTTTCCAATGGGTTAAGTGTGGACTTAATTGTTGATAGGTGAATTTGTTGAGTAGCGCCCGTTAAATAAACCTTTGAATTGATTTTCGAAAATTTGGAAAAATAAATTCGGTATTTTTCTATTAAAATAACGGGGCATTACAGTATTGTATCAGAGCTAGTCTGCGTTTTTGTAGACTATCTCTAGTGTTTGTGTATAATGACCAATGACCACTCGCTTTCGTCTTTGCCACGCCAGCTCGAGGTATGAGTTTTGTTGTTTTAGTTATTGTATCTGGGGCTTAGGACTATCCATCTTGGTAATATTTTGAATTCTAGTGTTTATCTAGTGAACTCTAGTTGCTTATAGGGTTAGTTGTGAACCCTAGAAATTTCTCTCTATAAGTCTCGAGATAGCACCTTGTGCGAGCTATCTCGATCGTACTTGAGAATTGCGTATATGCACCATAGCTTCCCTGGTGACCAATGTCAGAATGCCTTATTGAAATTAGACAACCGAGAAGTTCTGAATGTGCGGGATCACTCTAACGTCTGGGGCAGCTGACAAGTGTACTGGAGGAGCAGTGGTGGAATTCAATCATTGGAGTGCGATGATTGGGATTTAAAGCTTCGATCGAGTTATCAACCGATGCCGAAGATTTCTGTGGATCGATGGAGTATTGATAACGTGATTCTCGAGGATGGCAAAATCTCGAGAAAAGCAATGACCACTTTTACTGCGTGGGGTTACGAGCGTTGACCACAAAGGCTGGCAGTTGGATGAAATGACTCTGTAAATTTTAGTGAATCCAGCGTGCTGATTACACCGAGTCCATGTAATCGAAAATTCGAACGTTGTCGCAATTCTCTATGGTATCGTAACCTAGAGGCCAATGATGGTCATTTATCAGGTCCTGATTGACTCCTATGTTGCACCGGAAATGGTTTACCCTGAATTGGAGTCGTTGATGATTGTGAAGAAAGTGTTGTACCTTAAAAGATTATGAAGGATCTTTTAAAAAGGGTAGTGGAGACTGGAGTAAGAGCATTGTGAAGCGTAGAGCTGCCCTTATCCTTGGAATATATGTTTCATGGAAATCTTTGAGAATATCTCGTTCTTTTGTTTCGTTGGGTTTCTGGAAGAACCTTTTTCTTTCTTGCACTTTTGCAATATCTTTGGAAACTATTGTCTTTGCTTCCCTATTTACTTGGAGTTGTGAAACCAAGTCTTGTGACTTGATGTATCAATTGAGATAAGAGTTTTCAGCTTTCTGCTTGTCCTATATCATTCTTTCAGTTGTGTTTGGGTATTCCCTTCATCCGAACCAATTATTTTTTTTTTATTGCCATCGAGGACGAGTTGGACCATTTATGAGATGCACCAATCGGTTGGGTATACCTAGGAGTAATTCAAAGGATCAACAAAGAAGGCCACTAGACGACAAAGGCGAGTTACAACCAACCGGAACACCGGAGGAGCTGATCTGTCTCATGGCAAAGAATGCTGCACATCGACAACCGTAAACCTAACCGATGGAAGAGGAAGGATGATCAACTACTATCATGAGGAGAAGACCCGTTCAAATCAACTGAAGACAACTGCAAAATCATTGATGGCCGATCCGAGACCCGATGTATCATCAACAGAAGATTGAGGAGTCGACATATCAAAACGTACTCTGGAACCCAATGAGAATATCTGCAGTTAGATAGTGATTCTTTCAAGCTATGTAACGAAATGGTGACTGCGACAGAATGTCTGGTTGTAATTCTGCAGCGACGTCATAGTTTATCTCTAAGAACGCCGAGACGTAGCAGAAATACCCAAAGACGTGATCGAGGACATTTCGATGAAAGAAGCCTCTCGCCTAGACCTTGAGGCGTGAACTCGGGGGAATGCAGATAAATGGAGCTCGTTCAGGACTGCTGGCACGATTAGCTACCAGAGAAAGAGCTAATGTGATGACCGATGCTGTTAGTCGGAAGAGCCGAAGTGAGCTAGCTATTTGGTGTCTCAGAAAGAGCCGCTAACCTAGTACCATTCTCGATTGGAGAGCCACGTTAGATCTCCTTTGAGGATTTGTGTCTACCTCTAGCGTTGGGTCTTTTTGCATATTAGAGTGTGTTGTTGGATAACGGTAGTGGACTTGGAAACTCATTTTATTGCCCTATTATTTTTCTGGGACCTTGAAACTTTTAAATTCGTGTAAAACCAAAAAGGTCATTTGGAATGAACCCCATTTGTACACATTTTTGTGGAAAACCCCATCTCTTGCTTTTGCCTTGGCCTATGTGAAACCCCAAGTCAGAAAAGTTTTCGTATTGAGAAAAACCAGGGATTGAATTTTCTTTTCAGAACACCGACCCTGACTGGGTATAGCCACGAGGTGGTGGTCGAGTATGTACGACCGTGCTGAGAGACGAGCGGCCGATCGTTGACTCACACGCAAGCTGCAGTTACCATCACTGGATACACGGAACTCCCAGGCTAGCATGAGTGGCCAAACCTTGACCTTGTGGCTGGTCTCTGAACAGGTACACCTGAGCGTCCAGGAGCACCGCATATGCAGTGCCTGCGAGCGTGTCGCCTCTCGGAGGACAGTGCATTAAAAATTCAAACGTCCATTTTATTTTTCTTTTGGACGATTTGACCACCGAGAGTTCCAAATTCCATCGAGCTGCGTTTGCATCCTTGATCGATGGTTTCGATAAGGAAGCATGGTCGATAAGTTTTCTATGACTATGCGAAGATTCCTCGAGATGGCGAGATAGAGGACTTGAGTTGCCAGCAAACGGAGCCATATAGGACTACGTTTGTGTCGTAGAATCGTGTGTTGTAAGTATGAGTATAACAGAGCTATACTGTGTGCATGGTAGTACATTTACCGTGACAGACGCTTCGGCAAGAAGTCTTGGGTGTGTCGAGTGTTGGGTTCTGTTAGGAACGTCAAACAACATGCACAGTATTGAACTTTA
>CACSLK010027624.1:502961-517960 GCA_902706635.1 Striga hermonthica | reverse complement strand
CTACAACCCGTGGGCGTGCACTACGTGTGCAGCTCACTTCCTTGAGCCAAATCATGAACCAAACTTCAACTTGTCTCGACCTATCTTTTAATACTGAACTTATAAGGACATGACATGATAAAATAAACATGAATTGCACAGGAGTTGCCGGGTAGAACATGAACTTACAAGGTCATAGCCTAACATGACCCTAACCGAGCATAACTTGCTGTTTACGTACATTTCTTGATATGGGCTGAATAAACTGACTTGAACATGATCTAATTAACATGAAAAGAGGTTAAGGCTGAGGTTACCTCCTCATGTGCTCGGAGAGTATCCATGGACGGGCATGGTTTCTCGTCTCCATGCTTGCGTGCGCGTGAAAGGCCTAATATTACTTTCCTCTTGTTAAGTATGTGCTGAGTGTATGGCTTCTCTAATCAGCCTTATTTTCACTCCAAATCCTGACTTATAAAGACGGAAATTGAAGTGAGATGCTAAGAGGTCTCGGCTAATGGCTATGCGCCAAATGCCGTGTGCTAAGGCCATGAGGTGGCCTAGTTTTTGCCTACTCACCTTCCCACATGCTTAGTCACGGCCCAAATCACTACCAGCACTCAAAGTGCTCATGAATGGATGACCATGCACGTAAGGATTGGGGAGTCTTGATCTCTCGGCGATTAGTTCGACTAAGCACGGCTTAGACGTGCTAAGGACGTGCCTATGCGCACTAATGGCCAGTTCGACTAAGCACGACTTAGACGTGCTAAGGACGTGCCTATGCGCACTAATGGCTGTGCTAAACATGCTCAATGCTAAGCTAAATATGATTACTTTTAAACATGATTAACCTTAAACTAATCTTTATTAATGTTAATTAATCATCATTAACATTAAGCTAATCATGATTATCTTTAAGCTAATTACGATTAATTAGCTTAAACATGGATTAAGTGGATTAAGCAAAGGTTAACGACCATTACTTAATTAATGACGGACGGTGTACCAAGTGTGAGCGCGTCGCTGTATAGGAATGACGACGTTCATATATGGTAACCTTAACCGAACGTACTCGTTTTCGGTTACAACTTGACCTCGGAACTTAATTCGGACATCCTTGACTTAGACGATTAATCCAAACATTAATATTTCAAATAGTTCGTCAACTTGGCTTATTAATTCCGGACTCATTAACTAATTTAATGAATCGGAATTAAATCTGAAAACTTATTCGATTATCAGATCGAATAACATATCGACTAATAGTCGAACTTAGAATATAGCAGACTGAATAACTTGAACTTGAACATGAACATGATTATTTATTAACAAAGGCTAGCTTTAAATTAAAAGCTAGTATTTTCCTTTATTAATAAAACTCGGGGTATAACAGTCGATGTCGGTTCCTAGTTTCGACTTCTCGGTGAAGGAGAACAAGGCTGAGTCGGATGTAAAAAAGAAGAATAAAAAGAATTTTGGGAGAGCGCAATATCAGGATTACTCAAAAGGGAATGAAGATACTCCGGAATCTAGGGCTGTCCGAGACCAATATGCCGACAACGTGAGGACAGGTTATCAAACCGTTTATTCGGCCGGAGCGGCTACCATTTTCGAGGAACTGAAAGGAAATGGGATTATTCCTGATCCAAAACCGGTGAGAACTTCTGAAGACAAGCTGGACAAATCTCGATACTGTGCGTACCATAAATCTCCGGGACGCAATACCGATGAATGTCTCGGCCTCTTGTCGGCCCTTTTACGTTTGATTGGTCAACCTCAGCTTCAAAAGTTCAGAAATTTTGACAATCCCCAGAAAGGAAGGCCCCCAGATCTTTCTAATGAGGAGGAAGATGATAATCGACCCGCCAACCCAAACAGAGCTCGTGCGAACGATAAGGAAGTCTTTACGTTTTCTACCCTTGTCGGTACTCCGACTGACAATTGCAAAAAACTCAAAACACGTGATGCATCAAACTCTTCACACTGTATACCTCGAGTTAACTCTAATACCAAACAGTTGGACACTTCTCGGCGAAAAGCTAAAGCCTATGCCAGGGAAGCCCAGAATGCCGAGAAACGAGTCATGAACGTTGATCTTCGAGACACCATTAATAAGCGAAATTGTCCCATCACGTTTAGTATTGAGGACGCCAATCTGTCTGCTCACCCCCACTCTGATGCCCTTATCATTACTGCTCCAATTGGAGGAATTCCCGTTCACCGAATTATGGTCGATACAGGAGCTTATTCAAGTATCTTAATGTTCCGCACTTTCAAGAAACTGGGTTTGGACCCTGCAGATACCAGACCTTGTAACACCAAATTCAGGGCTTCAATGGAAGTATTTCTTGCCCTATCGGTGAAATAATGCTCCCTATATGATTTGGTGGCTTTGGAACAAGATCCAAGATCATTATAGAAACCTTCAAAGTTTTGGATGTTCAAAATGAGTACAATGCTGTTGTGGGACGAACTGCTCTTTACAAGCTCCGCGCTGCTGTGTTAATTTTTCACTATGACCTAAAGTTCCCCACCATTGAAGGGGAAGGCACTCACCATGGAGATCAGCGCGAGGCGCGAAATCTGACGTTGCTCTCAACTTCACGAAATCTTCATGTGTGCGAAGTACGAGAGACTGATAGTTTCGGTGAGTTGAAAGATTCAGTCCTTTCTGACCCCACAATGACGGGTCAATCAGCTTCAAATACCGACATCTCCTCTGTTCCTGATACCGACGTCATTGAGATGTCGGATCTGCCTGCAACCTCAGATGGTGCCCTCGACCAAAGACAACCCCTTTCTGCGGAAGATATGCAAGCTCACGAAGATATAGATCCAAGGATACAATTCAAAGATAAGAGTCATCACATTCGGGCGGAGCCAGTTGAAGATGTCAAAATTATTTACGTGGATGAACTAGCTCAAGAAAAATCATTGCGCATTGGGGCTAGTCTTCAAGAACCCATACGTTCTCATTTGATTCAATTTCTTCGTTCAAATTCTGATGTGTTTGCTTGGAAACATGAAGATATGAAGGGAATAGACCCGCACAAGGCTTGTCACCAGCTGAATTTGGATAAGACCGTCAAGCCCGTCATACAGAAACGTCGAAAATTCGGCCCAGATCGCCAGAAAGCTCTTGAAGAGGAAGTGAACAAGCTTATAGACAACAAGTTCGTTAAAGAAACAAAATATCCGACGTGGATATCGAATCCCGTCTTGGTGAAGAAAGCTACCGGTCTGTGGCGTTTATGCATTGACTTCTCGAATTTGAACCAAGCTTGTCCGAAAGATAGTTATCCAATTCCACATATCGATTACATGGTAGACGCCACAGCGGGTCATCAACTCATGAGTTTTTTGGATGCCTATTCTGGTTACAATCAAATCCCCAGGCACCCCGACGATGCTGAGCACACTTCGTTTTATTCAGCTCGAGGTCTTTATTGTTATGTCATGATGACTTTCGGATTGAAGAACGCTGGGGCCACGTATCATAGGTTGGTCAATAAAATGTTCGCTCGCTTGATTGGTCATACAATGGAAGTCTACGTAGACGACATGTTGGTGAAATCGGAACAAGCTTTCGATCATGTTGCTCATCTTTCCGAAGTCTTTGACATCCTTCGAGAATATTCAATGGTGCTTAATCCCAAGAAATGCACCTTCGGGGTTGGGTCAGGAAAATTTCTAGGGTACATGGTGAGCCAGAAAGGAATTGAAGCTAATCCCGCCAAGATCCAAGCCATACTAGATTTGACTCCTCCGACATCCATCAAAGGAGTTCAAGCTTTAACCGGTCGACTAGCTGCTTTAAATCGATTCATTTCAAAGTCGACGAATCATTGTAAGCGTTTCTTTGACGCTATCAGAAAGAAGAAGCCGTTTGAATGGACAATGGAATGTCAGAATGTTTTTGATAACATTAAAGAAGTCCTTTCACGTCTACCGACATTGCAAAAACCTCTCCCCGATGAACCTTTATATTTGTACCTGGGAGTAAGTGACGTTGCAGTTAGCGCTGTTCTTATACGACAAGATGGACTTCAACAGTTTCCGATATATTATGTTAGCAAGGCTTTACATGACGCTGAATTTCGATATCCGTATATGGAAAAGTTGGCCTTTGCTTTGGTCATTGCTGCACGGAAGTTGCGGCCATATTTTCTGGAACATTCTGTTGTTGTGTTCACATCATATCCTCTCCGACAAGTTCCCCACCGACCTGACATGTCGGGAAGGATGGTCAAATGGGCTATAGAGCTCGGACAGTTTGACATTCAGTATCGTCCACGAACTGCCATCAAAGCCCAAGTGTTATCCGACTTCATAGCGGAGTTCACCCCGTCTATCAGCACATCGATTCAGGATTCAACGTGGACTCTCTACGTCGACGGATCGTCCACTGCACTACGAGCTGGAGGAAGAATCGTTTTAGTCAGTCCTGATCAACAAATGTTTTGTTACTCTGTAGCATTTACTTTCCCAGCTACTAACAATGAAGCCGAGTATGAAGCTCTCTTATCAGGCCTACACTTTGCTGAATCCATGAATGTTTCCTCCCTCCGCGTATTTTCCGACTCTCAGTTGTTGATTAGCCACATCAATGGTACCTATGAAGTCAAGGAACCACGATTGCTGCCTTATTTCGATCTTGTCAAGAAGAAGTTATCGCGATTCAAAATGACGTTGGAACATATACCTCGGTCGTCAAACATTCAAGCAGATGCTCTCTAGCGTTTGGCCTCTTCAACCGATTTGAATAATGTCAAATTCGTGCAAATTACCCAACAGACGACTTCTTCAACAGTCTCTACCGACGTCGCTATGATTAGGGCCGCTTTGCCAATTCCAAATTCGACTTGGATGGATCCAATTATCGACTACCTTCAGGCCGGGGCCGTGCCTGGAGACCCAAACGAAGCTCGCACCCTTCGTGTTCGTGCCGCTCATTTCACAATTGATCAAGGAATATTATACAAGCGTGGATATTCCATTCCATTGCTCAAGTGCTTATCGGAAACTGACGCTCGACGTATTCTTCAAGAAGTACATGAAGGCGTCTGCGGTACTCATCAAGGAGCACAAGCTTTGTCTCACAAGATTCTCCGACAAGGTTACTACTGGCCAACTGTTAAGAAAGATGCCGCCGACTGGGTGCGAAGATGTCACAAGTGTCAGATATTTGCTGCCAATGTTAACCAACATCCTGAATCCCTCAAGTCAATATACAGCCCATGGCCATTCGCAAAATGGGGGATTGATTTAATTGGTTCGCTTCCGACAGCCAAAGGAGGTATTCGCTTTGAAATATTGGCTGCCGACTATTTCACCAAATGGGTAGAGGCTGAACCTCTTGCAACCATCACTGAACAAAAAATGATTGATTTTGTCTGGAAGTCCATCGTTTGTCGGTTTGGGATACCGAATTCTATTATAACCGACAACGGTCGTCAGTTCGAAGGGAAAGCGACTTGATAATGGAAGTTCCCGATACTTTACATGGTTTTTCAGGAAGGATGGTTGTGGGTCGGGGGAGACTGGCAGTGCACCGACTTTGCCAACGATCTTCTTGCCGACGGGATGAGTATCCCAATGGCTATTAAATCTGGTTATTGTAAGTTGTTTATCTTTTTCTTCATTCCAAGTATTAATATCTTGTCTTTTGTTTTCGCTAACAGGTGGACTTTTGTGACCTTGTAGCAAAACCAGTGGGGAGGAAAGAACCCAAATTTGAAGGTTTACTATACGATCGGGTGGACAAGTTGTTTGAAGTTTCCCAAAACAAGCGACGATACCAACAACTTGTGAAAGATTCTCGATTAGAGTTAGCTGGCTTATCCCCCGGGGTATTAAACTTTTTGTTTCAGCCAGGTAAACTTCTTACTTGCTTTTTTTTATCCTTTATATTGACGATGTCGGCTTAACTTAAAATATCCTGTGACAGTCTATTATCCATTGTTGGGATACTTCGATTTTGGAGATCCCCTGGAGGCAGAAGAACATCGGAGACGTAATCCGAACATAGATTTGAAGAACAAAGTCGGAAAAAACAAAAATCTTCGATCAACTGAAATGGCAGGACGCATGAATCTTCTCAAGGCGTGGAAGAAGAACCCTAACCGATCTCAGAGTGTCATCGGCGAACCGTCATCGACAAGGGTAGAGCCGACACCGGCTATCGTGAATGAACCACCAGTTGCCGACATTCCGCCACTTGACGTTGCACCATTACAACAAGTAGCGACGCCGGTGGGTGAGCCTACCGTTGAGACTGAAGTCTCGCAAGAGATATCGGAGGAGCCGAACTTGAATCTGGTTCACCGCCGCAAGAGGTCCAGCGTGTCTCATGTGGCGGAAAGAATGAAGAAGAAACAGAACACTGGCACCGGCAAGGACAAAGAGGATGAAGAGCCCGAGATCATTCTGAGAGACTCTTTCCTAAGAGTAAATGAGAAGAAAGCTGCAGAGCTAAAGCTGCTAGAGGACGTGTTTGATCCCTGGTTTACTATGTTTCAAACCGTCGTTGAGCCAAAAGTCACAAACAATCATCGATTCCCTGATGAGGCAGTGAAGGCGGCAAAGGTTCCGTTAATGTCGTGGGACCCAAAAACTCACGCCGGGATCGTATCTTTGCCCGAAGATCAAAAGTTCAGTTACGCCTGAGGGTGTTTGGGGCGAGCACTCGTCAATTTCATTGCGGCCGAGGAAAGTTACCGGGGCCGAGTTCACGAGCTGGATGAGAAGCAGCATGAACTAAGTTTGAAGGAAGGCGCGATAGCTTCCTTAGAGGATGAAAAGTCCCGTTACGAGGCATCAATATCGGAGAAGGATGCCCAACTGAAAACAGCACAAACTGAAGTGGGCGCTCTCAAAACTGAAAGGGAAAATCTTTTGTTGGCCCATGACCTCTTGTCAGTCCAGCTGGCCAAAGTGGAATAAATATCAAAGGAGAAAGACGAGCAGCTCATGAGATTGAGGGCTGAGCTTCAAGCTTTCCGAAAGGATCGATCCGACAAGGATGCTGAACTAATCCGATATCGTAAGGCTCATGAGATCGCCATGGGTAAGCTCCGTCAAGAGATGACAGCCGCCGCTGAACTCAAATTCCAAGAGGGCATTGATGTCGGCAAGAAGGCGGTGGCTGAATCCGACAAAGTGTCGGGTGCGTATACTGTGACCGAGTTGGACTTAGAGCTGAATGCCGTACTGACATTGCGCTGGGTCATCGACCGGGTAGAAAATGGCATTTATACCGTCGACGAGCTGCGCATTTTTCTTCTGGAGAAAATGGAGAAGCATCGTCTCAATCCCGAGATTAAGAATGCTCACATTCTGGCCGATCAAGATGATCGGGATTTTGCCAACCGACTTCTCAAGCAGAAAGAAAGTCGGATGCTCGAGTTAGACATGGTTCCGTTGTCGGAAGAGCGCAGAGCTAAAATTCGCCGGGCCTTTATCGACATGGTCCTGGAGCTGGAGAAGGTCAAAAAACCTGACCTGGTGAACATATGTGTTGAGGCGATTGCTGAGGCGTTCGTCGTTGAAACACTGGAAAACTTATCTGATGAGGAACTTATGGAGGCAATTACTGGCTTTGCATTATGGAAGGTGGCAGAAGACGACGCCAAAGCCAAAGGGTGGTTGACTGAACTGATCCCTTCTGACGACGACCGAGTTTTGCACGATGATGACGTCGTCATCATAAAAGAAAGCGACGTCGTCCGAGCAATGGAGGAGAAGGAAGAAGAGGTAATGCAGCGCTTGGGTGAGAGATTGATAAATCACTTGGACGCTGTAGACAAAGGCAAAGCTGAGGTTGGGAACTTCCAATCTTCCACAGCCGGAGGAGCGTCGTCGTCGGGGACGAAAACAGATGAATGAAATTTGATATCTGTCATTTGTTTTTTGTTTTCTTTTATCGGATGTAATGACAATATTTTGTTATGAATGAAACTCAATGCTTAATGATTTTGTCTTATGAATGTATTGTCTTGACATATTTATTGTAACAACTCAATACATGTCGGAGTAGAGATAAATGAATGCTTAGCAGATCACGCTTGTGATTACTCCGACGTTCTACTTGGCACTTATGCTTTACTTTCTCACGAGTTTGTTTAAATTTTTGATGTCGGTATAATTTATAGCATATCCGACATCTGTAAACTCTTTACCAGAACAAGTCATAATCAACTTGCTTTTATTGTAATCATTTATTGTAAGCTCATCAAATCAACGTCGGGATTTGAAATTATAGAGCTTAAGCCTTCCCAAACCATCTTCAGGGCTTGTAAGTATCCAGCTTTGTCGCGTTTGGCCAGGTCATACCAACTTCAGGGTATGAAACACGTTTAGCTTTAGCGATGAGGACCGATTTATTGTGGTCCGAGTGATCGAACATATTATAGTGGTTCATCACACAAACTTTATTTACAACAAAATGCGATTCTTGTACATGGGTAGGACAAAAGACATTCATACATCGGAGACAAGGGTCTAGCCTTCAGGTTTACTGATAGTACTTCTTCAGATAAGTCGCTCGCCGAGGGTACTGAAGGGGAACACCATCTAGAGTCTCAAGTCGGTAGGTATCATTAGAAATCAGGTGGTTCACTTTAAAGGGTCCTTCCCACTTCGGTTGCAATGGACCGACATTAGCCCCGGTTATTCTTTTCAACACGAGGTCTCACACGATGAACGAACGTGACTTGAACTTTGAATTTATATACTTCTCACTACGTCGTTTGTAAGCAGCATTTCGAATTTCAGCGTCGGTCCGTAGTTCATGAACCAAATCGAGATTGGTTCTCAGGTTTGCTGAATTGGTTTCCTCGGAAAAATTAGTAGTCCGATATTAGACTCTTTGTTTCAGCTAGGTAAACTTCTTACTTGCTTTGTTTTATCCTTTATATTGACGATGTCGGCTTAACTTGAAATATCCTGGGACAGTCTATTATCCATTGTTGGGATACTTCGGTTTTGAAGATCCCGTGGAGGCAGAAGAACATCAGAGACGTAGTCCGAACTTAGATTTGAAGAACAAAGTCGGAAAAAACAAAAATCTTCTATCAACTGAAATGGCAGGACGCATGAATCTTATCAAGGTGTGGAAGAAGAACCCTAACCAATCTCAGAGTGTCATTGGTGAACTGTCATCGACAAGGGTAGAGCCGACACCGGCTATCGTGATCGGAGGAGCCGAACTTGAATGTGGTTCACCGCCGCAAGAGGTCCAGCGTGTCTCATGTGGCGGAAAGAATGAAGAAGAAACAGAACACTGGCACCGGCAAGGACAAAGAGCATGAAGAGCCTGAGATTATTCTGAGAGACTCTTTCCTCAGAGTAAATGAGAAGAAAGCTGCAGAGCTAAAGCTGCCAGAGGACGTGTTTGATCCCTGGTTTACTATGTTTCAAACCGTCGTTGAGCCAAAAGTCACAACCGCACCATACTTCTCCGCATTGAGAAGAGTTAACACGTATAATCGCGAATCCAGTAGTGAACAACCAAGCTGCGGAACAACCCCCTGTTCAAGAGATGACTGCTGAAAGCCACTCTGCTCATCGTCAAAGGATTCCGTCACGTCCTAGACCTACCTCACCGGTGCCTCGTGATCGTGAAGATTTACGACGTCAGATTGAACGGAATCGTATGTCAAGACATGGTCCAGAGGAAATCGAAATTCTTCGTAAAATATTGGCTGAAATTGAAACTCGACAGAAGTCACAAGAAGACTCCCCCCGACATGTCTCGACGTCGGGAAATGTCATCATTGAAGCTGACTCGCCTTTAGCTCCAGAGCTTACTGCGGAGGCGCTCCCTGCTAAGGTAAAGATCCCACAAATTGGTATATATGATGGAACTCCGGATCCAGACGCGCACTTGGGTCATTACACATCATGGATAGACTTGCATGGAGCCTCGGACGCTTTGAGATGTCGGATGTTTTCACTCACACTGGGGCCGCGGGCACAAAAATGGTATTATACTCTTCCACCTCATTCAATTTGGAAGTGGCAACAATTGCGTGCAGCTTTCCGATCACATTTTATCGGTGCTCAAGTCTGCCTTATCCCAAAAGAATCAATCGCTAATATTGTGCAAAAGGATGATGAAACTGTGAAGGACTACATATCTCGGTTCAATGACCGAATTCAAAACATGGAACCTTGTCACCCTGAGACCCTACTAGTAACTGCAATTACCGGGTTGAAGCCCAATTCAATGTTTCGCTGGACCTTATGTCAAAACAAGCTGGCGACTTTCCAAGAATTCCTCGTACGAGCTCAACAATTCATTATCACCGAGGAGTCGATGTCGGTTCCTAGTTTCGACTTCTCGGTGAAGGAGAACAAGACTGAGTCGGATGCAAAAAAGAAGAATAAAAAGAATTTTGGGAGAGCGCAATATCGGAATTACTCAAAAGGGTATGAAGATACTCCAGAATCCAGGGCTACCCGAGACCAATATGCCGACAATCTGAGGACAGGCTATCAAACCGTTTATTCAGTCGGAGCAGCTACCATTTTTAAAGAACTGAAAGGAAAAGGGATTATTCCTGATCCAAAACAAGTGAGAACTTCTGAAGACAAGCTGGACAAATCTCGATACTGTGCGTACCATAAATCTCCGGGACACAATACCGATGAATGCCTCGGCCTCTTATCATCCCTTTTACGTTTGATCGGTCAGCCCCAGCTTGAAAAGTTCAGAAATTTTGACAATCGCCGGAAAGGAAGGCCCGCGGATCTTTCTGATGAGGAGGAAGATGATAATCGACCCGCCAACCCGAAAAGAACACGTGCGAACGATAAGGAAGTTTTTACGTTTTCTAATCTTGTCGGTACTTCAACCGATAATTCCAAACAACCCAAAACACGTGACACATCAAACCCTTCTTACTGTATACCTCGAGTCAATTCTAATACCAAACAGTTGGACACTTCTCGGCGGAAAGCTAAAGCCTATGCCAGGGAAGCCCAGAATGCCGAGAAACGAGTTATGAACGTTGATCTTCGAGACACTATTAATAAGCGAAATTGTCCCATTACGTCTAGTATTGAGGACGCCAATTTGTTTGCTCAACCCCACTCTGATGCCCTTATCATTACTGCTCCGATTGGAGGAATTCTCGTTCATCGAATTATGGTTGATACAGGAGCTTATTCAAGCATCTTAATGTTCTGCACTTTCAAGAAACTGGGTTTGGACCCTGCAGATATCAGACCTTGTAACGACCAAATTCAGGGCTTCAATGGAAGTATTTCTTGCCCTATCGGTGAAATAATGCTCCCTATACGATTTGGTGGCTTTGGACCAAGATCCAAGATCATTATGGAAACCTTCAAAGTTTTGGATGTTCAAAATGAGTACAATGCTGTTGTGGGACGAACTGCTCTTTACAAGCTCCGCTCTGCTGTGTCAATTTTTCACTATGCCCTAAAGTTCCCCACCATTGAAGGGGAAGGCACTCACTATGAAGATCAGCACGAGGCACGAAGTTTAACGTTGCTCTCAACTTCACGAAATCTTCATGTGTGCGAAGTACGAGAGACTGATAGTTCCGGTGAGTTGAAAGATTCAGTCCTTTCTGACCCCACAATGACGGGTCAATCAGCTTTAAATACCGACATCTTTTCTGTTCCTGATACCGACATCATTGAGATGTCGGATCTGCCTGAAACCTCAGATGGTGCCCTCGACCAAAGACACCCCCTTTCTGCAGAAGATATGCAAGCTCACGAAGATATAGATCCAAGGATACAATTCAAAGATAAGACATCACATTCGGGCGGAGCCAGTTGAAGATGTCGAAATTATTTACGTGGATGAACTAACTCAAGAAAAATCATTGCGCATTGGGGCTAGTCTTCAAGAACCCATACATTCTCATTTAATTCAATTTCTTGGGTCAAATTCCGATGTGTTTGCTTGGAAACATGAAGATATGAAGGGAATAGACCCGCAGAAGGCTTGTCACCGGCTAAATTTGGATAAGACCGTCAAGCCCGTCATACAGAAACGTCGAAAGTTCGGCCCAGATTGCCAGAAAGCTCTTGAAGAGGAAGTGAACAAGCTTATAGACAACAAGTTCGTTAAAGAAGCAAAATATCCGACGTGGATATCGAATCCCGTCTTGGTGAAGAAAGCTACCGGTCTGTGGCGTTTATGCATTGACTTCTCGGATTTGAACCAAGCATGTCCGAAAGATAGTTATCCAATTCCACATATCGATTACATGGTAGACGCCACAGCGGGTCATCAACTCAGGAGTTTTTTGGATGCCTATTCTGGTTACAATCAAATCCCCACGCACCCCGACGATGCTGAACACACTCGTTTTATTCAGCTCGAGGTCTTTATTATTATGTCATGATGACTTTCGGATTGAAGAACGCTGGGGCCACGTATCAAAGGTTGGTCAATAAAATGTTCGCTCGCTTAATCGGTCATACAATGGAAGTCTACGTAGATGACATGTTGGTGAAATCGGAACAAGCTTCCGATCATGTTGCTCATCTTTCCGAAGTCTTTGACATCCTTCGAGAATATTCAATGGTGCTTAATCCCAAGAAATGCACCTTCGGGGTTGGGTCAGGAAAATTTCTAGGGTATATGGTGAGCCAGAGAGGAATTGAAGCTAATCCCGCCAAGATCAAAGCCATACTAGATTTGACTCCTCCGACATCCATCAAAGGAGTTCAAGCTTTAACCGGTCGACGAGCTGCTTTAAATCGATTCATTTCAAAGTCGACAGATCATTGTAAGCCTTTCTTTGACGTTATCAGAAAGAAGAAGCCGTTTAAATGGACAATGGAATGTCAGAATGCTTTTGATAACATTAAAGAATTCCTTTCACGTCTACCGACATTGCAAAAACCTCTCCCCGATGAACCTCTATATTTGTACCTGGGAGTAAGTGACGTTGCAGTTAGCGCTGTTCTTATACGACAAGATGGACAACAACAGTTTTCGATATATTATGTTAGCAAGGCTTTACATGACGCTGAATTTCGATATCCGTATATGGAAAAGTTGGCCTTTGCTTTGATCATTGCTGCACGGAAGTTACGGCCATATTTTTTGGAACATTCTGTTGTTGTGTTCACATCATATCCTCTCCGACAAGTTCTCCACCGACCTGACATGTCTGGAAGGATGGTCAAATGGGCTATAGAGCTCGGACAGTTTGACATTCAGTATCGTCCACGAACTGCCATCAAAGCCCAAGTGTTATCCGACTTCATAGCGGAGTTCACCCGTCTATCAGCACATCGATTCAGGATTCAACGTAAACTCTCTACGTCGACGGATCGTCCACTGCACTACGAGCTGGAGGAGGAATCGTTTTAGTCAGTCCTGATCAACAAACGTTTTGTTACTCTGTAGCATTTACTTTCCCAGCTACTAACAATGAAGTCGAGTATGAAGCTCTCTTATCAGGCCTACACTTTGCTGAATCCATGAATGTTTCCTCCTTCCGCGTATTTTCCGACTCTCAGTTGTTGGTTAGCCACATCAATGGTACCTATGAAGTCAAGGAACCACGATTGCTGCCTTATTTCGATCTTGTCAAGAAGAAGTTATCGCGATTCAAAATGACGTTGGAACATATACCTCGGTCGTCAAACATTCAAGCAGATGCTCTCTCGCATTTGGCCTCTTCAACCGATTTGAATAATGTCGAATTCGTGCAAATTACCCAACAGACGACTTCTTCAACAATCTCTACCGACGTCGCTATGATCAGGGCCGCTTCGCCAATTCCAAATTCGACTTGGATGGATCCAATTATCAACTACCTTCAGACCAGGGCCGTGCCTGGAGACCCAAACGAAGCTCGCACCTTTCGTGTTCGTGCCGCTCATTTCACAATTGATCAAGGAATATTATACAAGCGTGGATATTCCATTCCATTGCTCAAGTGCTTTTCGGAAACTGACGCTCGACGTATTCTTCAAGAAGTACATAAAGGCGTCTGCGGTACTCATCAAGGAGCACAAGCTTGGTCTCACAAGATTCTCCGACAAGGTTACTACTGGCCGACTGTTAAGAAAGATGCCGCCGACTGGGTGCGAAGATGTCACAACTGTCAGATATTTCCTCCCAATGTTAACCAACATCCTGAATCCCTCAAGTCAATATACAGCCCATGGCTATTCGCAAAATGAGGGATTGATTTAATTGGTCCGCTTCCGACAGCCAAAGGAGGTATTCGCTTTGCAATATTGGCTGCCGACTATTTCACCAAATGGGTAGAGACTGAACCTTTTGCAACCATCATTGAACAAAAAATTATTGATTTTGTCTGGAAGTCCATCGTTTTTCGGTTTGGGATACCGAATTCTATTATAACCGACAACGGCCGTCAGTTCGAAGGGAAAAAATTTGAAGACTTCTGTGAAGACTATGGTATCAAGCATTTCTTCTCGTCAGCATATCACCAACAAGCTAATGGGCAGATAGAAGCTGTAAATAAGATCATCAAGAACGGCTTGAAAACTCGATTAAAGACCGCAAAAGGATCTTGGCCCGATGAACTACCCCATGTCCTTTGGGCCTATCGGACAACAACGCGAAGCTCAACTGGAGAAACCCTGTTTTCATTAGCATACGGAACTGAAGCTGTGATACCTGTTGAACTTACTTCTCCCACATATCGGACTACTCATTTTTTCGAGGAAACCAATTCAGCAAACCTGAGAACCAATCTCAATTTGGTTGATGAACTACAGACCGACGCTGAAATTCGAAATGCTGCTTACAAACGACGTAGTGAGAAGTATATAAATTCAAAGTTCAAGTCACGTTCGTTCGTCGTGGAAGACCTCGTGTTGAAAAGAATAACCGGGGCCAATGTCGGTCCATTGCAACCGAAGTGGGAATGACCCTTTAAAGTGAACCACCTGATTTCTAATGGTACCTACCGACTTGAGACTCTAGATGGTGTTCCCCTTCAGTACCCTTGGCATGCGACTTATCTGAAGAAGTACTATCAGAGAAAGAGAGGAGCAGA
>CACSLK010027624.1:486021-502861 GCA_902706635.1 Striga hermonthica | reverse complement strand
TACACTGATTTTTTTTAAAGTCCGGAATTTCTTTAAAATCAAAGTGGGGTGTTACAACAATACATTCATAAGACAAAATCATTAAACATTGAGTTTCATTCATAACAAAATATTGTCATTACATCCGATAAAAGAAAACAAAAAACAAATGACAGATATCAAATTTCATCCATCTGTTTTCGTCCCTGACGACGACGCTCCTCCGGTTGTGGAAGACTGGAAGTTCCCAACCTCAGCTTTGCCTTTGTCTACAGCGTCCAAGTGATTAATCAATCTCTCGCCCAAGCGCTGCATTACCTCTTCTTCTTTATCCTCCATTGCTCGGACGACGTCGCTTTCTTTAATGATGACGACGTCATCATCGTGCAAAACTCGGTCGTTGTCGGAAGGGATCAGTTCAGTCAACCACCCTTTGGCTTTGGCGTCGTCTTCTGCCACCTTCCGTAAGGCAAAGCCAGTAATTGCCTCCATAAGTTCCTCATCAGATATGCTTTCCAGTGTTTCAACGACGAACGCCTCAGCAATCGCCTCAACATATATGTTCGCCAGGTCAGTTTTTTTGACCTTCTCCACCTCCAGGACCATGTCGATAAAGGCTGGGCGAATTTTAGCTCTGCGCTCTTCCGACAACGGCACCATGTCTAACTCGAGCATTCGACTTTCCTTCTGCTTGGGAAGTCGGTTGGCAAAATCCCGTTCATCTTGATCGGCCGGAATGTGAGCATTCTTAATCTCGGGATTGAGACGATGCTTCTCTATTTTCTCCAGAAGAAAAATGCCCACCTCGTCGACGGTATAAATGCCATTTTCTATTTGGTCGATGAACCAGCACAATGTCAATGCGGCATTCAGCTCTAAGTCCTACTCGGTCACAGTATCCGCACCCGACACTTTGTCGGATTCAGCCACCGCCTTCTTGCCGACATCAATGCCCTCTTGGAATTTGAGTTCAGCGGCGGCTGTCATCTCTTGACGGAGCTTACCCATGGCGATCTCATGAGCCTCACGACATCGGATTAGTTCAGCATCCTTGTCAGATCGATCCTTGCGGACAGCTTGAAGCTCAGCCCTCAATCTCATGAGCTGCTCGTCTTTCTCCTTTGATATTTCTTCCACTTTGGCCAGCTGGACCGACAAGAGGTTATGCACCAACAGAAGATTTTCCCTTTCAGTTTTGAGAGCGCCCACTTCAGTTTGTGCTGTTTTCAGCTGGGCATCCTTCTCCGATATCGATGCCTCGTAACGGGACTTTTCATCCTTTAAGGAAGCTATCGCACCTTCCTTCAAACTTAGTTCATGCTGCTTCTCATCCAGCTCGTGAACTCGTCCCCGGTAACTTTCCTCGGCCGCAATGAAGCTGACGAGTGCTCGCCCCAAACACCCTCGGGCGTAACTGAACTTTTGATCGTCGGGCAAAGATGCGATCCCGGCGTGAGTTTTTGGGTCCCACGACATTAACAGAACCTTTGTCGCCTTCACTGCCTCATCAGGGAATCGATGATTGTTTGTGACTTTTGGCTCAACGACGGTTTGAAACATAGTAAACCAGGGATCAAACACGTCCTCTGGCAGCTTTAGCTCTGCAGCTTTCTTCTCATTTACTCTGAGGAAAGAGTCTCTCATAATGATCTCAGGCTCTTCATTCTCTTTGTCCTTGCCGGTGCCAGTGTTCTGTTTCTTCTTCATTCTTTCCGCCACATGAGACACGCTGGACCTCTTGCGGCGGTGAACCAGATTCAAGTTCGGCTCCTCCGATATCTCTTGCGAGACTTCAGTCTCAACGGTAGGCTCGCCCACCGGCGTCGCTACTTGTTGTAATGGTGCAACGTCAAGTGGCAGAATATCGGCAACTGGTGGTTCATTCACGATAGCCGGTGTCGGCTCTACCCTTGTCGATGACGGTTCGCCAATGACACTCTGAGATCGGTTAGGGTTCTTCTTCCACGCCTTGAGAAGATTCATGCATCCTGCCATTTCAGTTGATCGAAGATTTTTGTTTTTTCCGACTTTGTTCTTCAAATCTAAGTTCGGATTACGTCTCCGATGTTCTTCTGCCTCCACGGGATCTCCAAAACCGAAGTATCCCAACAATGGATAATAGACTTTCACAGGATATTTCAAGTTAAGCCGACATCGTCAATATAAAGGATAAAACAAAGCAAGTAAGAAGTTTACCTGGCTGAAACAGAGAGTTTAATACCCCGGGGGATAAGCCAGCTAACTCTAATCGAGAATCTTTCGCAAGACGTTGGTATCGTCGCTTGTTTTGGGAAACTTCAAACAACTTGTCCACCCGATCGTATAGTAAACCTTCAAATTTGGGTTCTTTCCTCCCCACTGGTTTTGCTACAAGGTCACAAAAGTCCACCTGTTAGCGAAAACAAAAGACAAGATATTAATACTTGGAATGAAGAAAAAGATAAACAACTTACAATAACCAGATTTAATAGCCATTGGGATACTCATCCCGTCGACAAGAAGATCGTTGGCAAAGTCGGTGCACTGCCAGTCTCCACCGACCCACAACCATTCTTCCTGAAAACCATGTAATGTATCGGGAACTTCCATTATCAAGTCGCCAACTTTGACCCTTGGTTGAGGTTTACCCACAATCGAAAAAGTAAGAAGCGGATCTGAAACTTGTCTGTCCGGACTCTTCCGAAATGTAAACATGCTCCTTATGTCCTTTGCTGACGGTAGATCCCATTTCTTTTCGGCAAAAAGCACGAGTAATCCGATGATTCGCTTCCATGAGTTTGGGGCAACTTGGCATATCGGAAATTCCCAATCCCGTAAGTATTCGGTGATTATACGCGGAAGAGGAAATCGCAGCCCTGATCTTAAGCTCTCAGCGAACACACCGAGACATCCAGGTGGTGGACAAGTAATCCTTTCACCCGGATATGGCGCAAATAAATGTACCGACGCGGGGACTCGAATTTCACCCTGCAACATAACGACATCGGCATCTGTTAGTATGCTCGGTTCACCATGCGATGTAAGTTCGGGGTCCGGCCATCTTCTAATGGGTCGCCTCCAGAATCTCGGGTCATCAATAGCGTTTTCGTCAACCATTTTGTCCCCCCCCAATGTCGTTTAGCCGGATTTTCAAGCGTTCGACGAACACTGGATCCCACCGACTATATTCAGACAACAATTCCATCTCCCTGGAATGAATCATGTTGATCATCATGACATCCAACTCATCGTCGCCGGAAGATGCCCACGATACGCTCATGATGTGAAGAAAAGAGAGTCGAAGAAGATAAATGGTAGCCGCGAAAATGGTAGCCGCTCCGGCCGAATAAACAGTTTGATAACTTGTCCTCATGTTATCGGCATATTGGTCTCGGGCAACAAAAATGGTATTATACTCTTCCACCTCATTCAATTTGGAAGTGGCAACAATTGCGTGCAGCTTTCCAATCACATTTTATCGGGGCTCAAGTTTGCCTTATCCCAAAAGAATCAATCACTAATATTGTGCAAAAGGATGATGAAACTGTGAAGGACTACATATCTCGGTTCAATGACCGTATTCAGAACATGGAGCCCTGTCACCCTGAGACCCTACTAGTGACTGCATGTTCTGAATACGGTCATTGAATACGATCATTGAACCGAGATATGTAGTCCTTCACAGCTTCATCATCCTTTTGCACAATATTAGTGATTGATTCTTTTGGGATAAGGCAAACTTGAGCCCCAATAAAATATGATCGGAAAGCTGCACGCAATTGTTGCCACTTCCAAATTGAATGAGGTGGAAGAGTATAATACCATTTTTGTGCCCGCGGCCAATATGCCGACAACGTGAGGACAGGTTATCAAACCGTTTATTCGGCCGGAGCGGCTACCATTTTCGCGGCTACCATTTATCTACTTCGACTCTATTTTCTTCACATCATGAGCGTATCGTGGGCATCTTCCGGCGACGACGAGTTGGATGTCATGATGATCAACATGATTCATTCCGGGGAGATGGAATTGTTGTCTGAATATAGTCGGTGGGATCCGGTGTTCGTCGAACGCTTGAAAATCCGGCTAAACGACATTGGGGGGGACAAAATGGTGGAGGAAAACGCTATTGATGACCCGAGATTCTGGAGGCGACCCATTAGAAGATGGTCGGACCTCGAACTTACATCCCATGGTGAACCGAGCATACTAACAGATGCCGATGTCGTTATGTTGCGGGGTGAAGTTCGAGTCCCCGCGTCGGTACATTTATTTGCGCCATATCCGGGTGAAAGGATTACTTGTCCACCACCTGGATGTGTCGGTGTGTTCGCTGAGAGCTTAAGATCAGGGCTACGATTTCCACTTATGGGTATAATCACCGAATACTTACGGGATTGAGAATTTCCGATATGCAAAGTTGCCCCAAACTCATGGAAGCGAATCATCGGATTACTCGTGCTTTTTGCCAAAAAAAATGGGATCTACCGTCGGCAAGGGACATAAGGAGCATGTTTACATTTCGGAAGAGTCCGGACAGACAAGTTTCAGATCCGCTTCTTACTTTTTCGATTGTGGGTAAACCTCAACCAAGGGTCAAAGTTGGCGACTTGATAATGGAATTTCCCGATACATTACATGGTTTTCAGGAAGAATGGTTGTGGGTCGGGGGAGACTGGCAGTGCACCGACTTTGCCAACGATCTTCTTGCCGACGGGATGAGTATACCAATGGCTATTAAATCTGGTTATTGTAAGTTGTTTATCTTTTTCTTCATTCCAAGTATTAATATCTTGTCTTTTGTTTTCGCTAACAGGTGGACTTTTGTGACCTTGTAGCAAAACCAGTGGGGAGGAAAGAACCCAAATTTGAAGGTTTACTATACGATCGGGTGGACAAGTTGTTTTAAGTTTCCCAAAACAAGCGACGATACCAACGTCTTGTGAAAGATTCTCGATTAGAGTTAGCTGGCTTATCCCCCGGGGTATTAAACTCTTTGTTTCAAGCAGGTAAACTTCTTACTTGCTTTGTTTTATCCTTTATATTGACGATGTCGGCTTAACTTGAAATATCCTGTGACAGTCTATTATCCATTGTTGGGATACTTCGGTTTTGGAGATCCCGTGGAGGCAGAAGAACATCGGAGACGTAATCCGAACTTAGATTTGAAGAACAAAGTCGGAAAAAACAGAAATCTTCGATCAACTGAAATGGCAGGACGCATGAATCTTCTCAAGGTGTGGAAGAAGGACCCTAACCGATATCAGAGTGTCACCGACGAACCGTCATCGACAAGGGTAGAGCCGACACCGGCTATCGAGAATGAACCACCAGTTGTTGACATTCCGCCAATTGACGTTGCACCATTACAACAAGTAGCGACGCCGGTGGGCGAGCCTACTGTTGAGACTGAAGTCTCGCAAGAGATATCGGAGGAGCCGAACTTGAATCTGGTTCACCGCCGCAAGAGGTCCAGCGTGTCTCATGTGGCGGAAAGAATGAAGAAGAAATAGAACACTGGCACCGGCAAGGGCAAAGAGGATGAAGAGCCCGAGATCATTCTGAGAGACTCTTTCCTCAGAGTAAATGAGAAGAAAACTGCAGAGCTTAAGCTGCCAGAGGACGTGTTTGATCCCTGGTTTACTATGTTTCAAACCGTCGTTGAGCCAAAAGTCACAAACAATCATCGATTCCCTGATGAGGCAGTGAAGGCGGCAAAGGTTCCGTTAATGTCGTGGGACCCAAAAACTCACGCCGGGATCGCATCTTTGCCCGACGATCAAAAGTTCAGTTACGCCCAAGGGTGTTTGGGGCAAGCACTCGTCAGTTTCATTGCGGTCGAGGAAAGTTACCGGGGCTGAGTTCACGAGCTGGATGAGAAGCAGCATGAACTAAGTTTGAAGGAAGGAGCGATAGCTTCCTTAGAGGATGAAAAGTCCCGTTTTGAGGCATCGATATCGGAGAAGGATCCCCAGCTGAAAACAGCACAAACTGAAGTGGGCGCTCTCAAAATTGAAAGGGAAATCTTCTGTTGGCCCATGACCTCTTGTCGGTCCAGCTGGCCAAAGTGGAAGAAATATCAAAGGAGAAAGACGAGCAGCTCATGAGATTGAAGGCTGAGCTTCAAGCTGTCCGCAAGGATCGATCCGACAAGGATGCTGAACTAATCCGATGTCGTGAGGCTCATGAGATCGCCAGGGGTAAGCTCCGTCAAGAGATGACAGCCGCCGCTGAACTCAAATTCCAAGAGGGCATTGATGTCGGCAAGAAGGCGGTGGCTGAATCCGACAAAGTGTCGGGTGCGGATACTGTGACCGAGTGGGACTTAGAGCTGAATGCCACACTGACATTGCGCTGGGTCATCGACCGGTTAGAAAATGGCATTTATACCATCGACGAGCTGCGCATTTTTCTTCTGGAGAAAATGGAGAAGCATCGTCTCAATCCCGAGATTAAGAATGCTCACATTCCGGCCGATCAAGATGAACGGGATTTTGCCAACCGACTTCTCAAGCAGAAGTAAAGTCGGATGATCGAGTTAGACATGGTGCCGTTGTCGGAAGAGCGCAGAGCTAAAATTCACCGGGCCTTTATCGACATGGTCCTGGAGGTGGAGAAGGTCAAAAAACCTGACCTGGCGAACATATGTGTTGAGGCGATTGCTGAGGCGTTCGTCATTGAAACACTGCAAAGCTTATCTGATGAGGAACTTATGGAGGCAATTACTGGCTTTGCCTTACGGAAGGTGGCAGAAGATGACGCCAAAGCCAAAGGGTGGTTGACTGAACTGATCCCTTCCGACGACGACCGAGTTTTGCACGATGATGACGTCGTCATCATAAAAGAAAGCGACGTCGTCCGAGCAATGGAGGAGAAGGAAGAAGAGGTAATGCAGCGCTTGGGCGAGAGATTGATTAATCACTTGGACGCTGTAGACAAAGGCAAAGCTGAGGTTGTGAACTTCCAGTCTTCCACAGCCGGAGGAGCGTCGTCTTCAGGGACGAAAACAGATGAATGAAATTTGATATCTGTCATTTGTTTTTTGTTTTCTTTTATCGGATGTAATGACAATATTTTGTTATGAATGAAACTCAATGTTTAATGATTTTGTCTTATGAATGTATAGTCTTGACATATTTATTGTAACAAGTCAAAACATGTCGGAGTAGAGATAAATGAATGCTTAGCAGATCACGCTTGTGATTACTCCGACGTGCTACTTGGCATTTATGCTTTACTTTCTCACGAGTTTGTTTAAATTTTTGATGTCGGTATAATTTATAGCATATCCGACATTTGTAAACTCTTTACTAGAACAAGTCATTATCAACTTGCTTTTATTGTAATCATTTATTGCAAGCTCATCAAATCAACGTCGGGATTTGAAACAATAGAGCTTAAGCCTCCCCAAACCATCTTCAGGGCTTGGAAGTATCCGGCTTTGGCGCGTTTGGCCAGGTCATACCATCTTCAGGGTATGAAACACGTTTAGCTTTAGTGATAAGGACCGATTTATTGTGGTCCGAGTGATCGAACACATTATAGTGGTTCGTCACATAAACTTTATTGACAACAAAATGCGATTCTTGTACATGGGTAGGACAAAAGACTTTCATACATCGGAGACAAGGGTCTAGCCTTCAGGTTTACTAATAGTACTTCTTCAGATAAGTCGCATGCCAAGGGTACTGAAGGGGAACACCATCTAGAGTCTCAAGTCGGTAGGTACCATTATAAATCAGGTGGTTCATTTTAAAGGGTCCTTCCCACTTCGGTTGCAACGGACCGACATTGGCCCCGGTTATTCTTTTCAACACGAGGTTTCCCACGACGAACGAACGTGACTTGAACTTTGAATTTATATACTTCTCACTACGTCGTTTGTAAGCAGCATTTCGAATTTCAGAGTCGGTCCGTAGTTCATCAACCATATCGATATTGGTTCTTAGGTTTGCTGAATTGGTTTCCTCGGAAAAATGAGTAGTCCGATATGTGGGAGAAGTAAGTTAAACAGGTATCACAGCTTCAGTTACGTATGCTAATGAAAATAGGATTTCTCCAGTTGAGCTTCGCGTTGTTGTCCGATAGGCCCAAAGGATATGGGCTAGTTCATCGGGCCAAGATCCTTTTGCGGTCTCTAATCGAGTATTCAAGCCGTTCTTGATGATCTTTTGTGGGTGATATGGTGACGAGAAGAAATGCTTGATACCATAGTCTTCACAGAAGTCTTCAAATTTTTTCCCTTCGAACTGACGGCCGTTGTCGGTTATAATAGAATTCGGTATCCCAAACCGACAAACGATGGACTTCCAGACAAAATCAATCATTTTTTGTTCAGTGATGGTTGCAAGAGTTTCAGCCTCTACCCATTTGGTGAAATAGTCGGCAGCCAATATTGCAAAGCGAATACCTCCTTTGGCTGTCGGAAGCGGACTAATTAAATCAATCCCCCATTTTGCGAATGGCCATGGGCTGTATATTGACTTGAGGGATTCAGGATGTTGGTTAACATTGGGAGCAAATATCTGACACTTGTGACATCTTCGCACCCAGTCGGCGGCATCTTTCTTAACAATCGGCCAGTAGTAACCTTGTCGGAGAATCTTGTGAGACAAAGCTTGTGCTCCTTGATGAGTACCGCAGACGCCTTCATGTACTTCTTGAAGAATACGTCGAGCGTCAGTTTCCGACAAGCACTTGAGCAATGGAATGGAATATCCACGCTTGTATAATATTCCTTGATCAATTGTGAAATGAGCGGCACGAACACGAAGGGTGCGAGCTTCGTTTGGGTCTCCAGGCACGGCCCCGGTCTGAAGGTAGTTGATAATTGGATCCATCCAAGTCGAACTTGGAATTGGTGAAGCGGCCCTGATCATAGCGACGTCGGTAGAGACTGTTGAAGAAGTCGTCTGTTGGGTAATTTGCACGAATTCGACATTATTCAAATCGGTTGAAGAGGCCAAACGCGAGAGAGCATCTGCTTGAATGTTTGATGACCGAGGTATATGTTCCAACGTCATTTTGAATCGCGATAACTTCTTCTTGACAAGATCGAAATAAGGCAGCAATCGTGGTTCCTTGACTTCATAGGTACCATTGATGTGGCTAACCAACAACTGAGAGTCGGAAAATACGCGGAGGGAGGAAACATTCATGGATTCAGCAAAGTGTAGGCCTGATAAGAGAGCTTCATACTAGGCTTCATTGTTAGTAACTGGGAAAGTAAATGCTACAGAGTAACAAAACGTTTGTTGATCAGGACTGACTAAAACGATTCCTCCTCCAGCTCGTAGTGCAGTGGACGATCCGTCGACGTAGAGAGTCCACGTTGAATCCTGAATCGATGTGCTGATAGACGGGGTGAACTCTACTATGAAGTCGGATAACACTTGGGCTTTGATGGCAGTTCGAGGACGATACTGAATGTCAAACTGTCCGAGCTCTATAGCCCATTTGACCATCCTTCCCGACATGTCAGGTCGGTGGAGAACTTGTCGGAGAGGATATGATGTGAACACAACAACAAAATGTTCCAAAAAATATGGCCGCAACTTCCGTGCAGCAATGATCAAAGCAAAGGCCAACTTTTCCATATACGGATATCGAAATTCAGCGTCATGTAAAGCCTTGCTAACATAATATATCGGAAACTGCTGAAGTCCATCTTGTCGTATAAGAACAGCGCTAACTGCAACGTCACTTACTCCCAGGTACAAATATAGAGGTTCATCGGGGAGAGGTTTTTGCAATGTCGGTAAACGTGAAAGGACTTGTTTAATGTTATCAAAAGCATTCTGACATTCCATTGTCCATTCAAACGGCTTCTTCTTTTTGATAGCGTCAAAGAAAGGCTTACAATGATCCGTCGACTTCGAAATGAATCGATTTAAAGCAGCTAGTCGACCGATTAAAGCTTTAACTCCTTTGATGGATGTCGGAGGAGTCAAATCTAGTATGGCTTGGATCTTGGCGGGATTAGCTTCAATTCCTCTCTGGCTCACCATGTACCCTAGAAATTTTCCTGACCCAACCCCGATGGTGCATTTCTTGGGATTAAGCACCATAGAATATTCTCGAAGGATGTCAAAGACTTCAGAAAGATGAGCAACATGATCGGAAGCTTGTTCCGAATTCACCAACATGTCGTCTGCGTAGACTTCCATTGTATGACCGATCAAGGGAGCGAACATTTTATTGACCAACCTTTGATACGTGGCCCCAGCGTTCTTCAATCCGAAAGTCATCATGACATAACAATAAAGACCTCGAGCTGAATAAAACGAAGTGTGTTCAGCATCGTCGGGTTGCATGGGGATTTGATTGTAACCAGAATAGGCATCCAAAAAACTCATGAGTTGATTACCCGCTGTGGCGTCTACCATGTAATCGATATGTGGAATTGGATAACTATCTTTCGGACATGCTTGGTTCAAATCTGAGAAGTCAATGCATAAACGCCACAGACCGGTAGCTTTCTTCACCAAGACGGGATTCGATATCCACGTCGGATATTTTGCTTCTTTAACGAACTTGTTGTCTATAAGTTTGTTCACTTCCTCTTCAAGATCTTTCTGGCTATCTGGGCCGAATTTTCGACGTTTTTGTATGATGGGCTTGACGATCTTATCCAAATTCAACCGGTGACAAGCCTTCTGCAGGTCTATTCCCTTCATATCTTCATGTTTCCAAGCAAACACATCGGAATTTGACCGAAGAAATTGAATTAAATGAGAACGTATGGGTTCTTGAAGACTAGCCCCAATGCGCAATGATTTTTCTTGAGTTAGTTCATCCACGTAAATAATTTCGACATCTTCAACTGTCTCCGCCCGAATGTGATGACTCTTATCTTTGAATTGTATCCTTAGATCTATATCTTCGTGAGCTTGCATATCTTCCGCAGAAAGGGATTTTCTTTGGTCAAGGGCACCATCTGAGGTTTCAGGCAGATCCGAAATCTCAATGACGTCGGTATCAGGAACAGAGGAGATGTCGGTATTTGAAGCTGATTGACCCGTCATTGTGGGGTCAGAAAGGACTGAATCTTTCGACTCATCGGAACTATCAGTCTCTCGTACTTCGCACACATGAAGATTTCGTGAAGTTGAGAGCAACGTCAGACTTCGCGCCTCGCGCTGATCTCCATAGTGAGTGCCTTCCCCTTCAATGGTGGGGAACTTTAGGGCATAGTGAAAAATTGACACAGCAGCGCGGAGCTTGTAAAGAGCAGTTCATCCCACAACAGCATTGTACTCATTTTGAACATCCAAAACTTTGAAGGTTTCCATAATGATCTTGGATCTTGGTCCAAAGCCACCAAATCGTATAGGGTTCATTATTTCACCGATAGGGCAAGAAATACTTCCATTGAAGCCCTGAATTTGGTCGTTACAAGGTCTGATATCTGCAGGGTCCAAACCCAGTTTCTTGAAAGTGCAGAACATTAAGATACTTGAATAAGCTCCTGTATCGACCATAATTCGGTGAACGGGAATTCCTCCAATCGGAGCAGTAATGATAAGGGCATCAAAGTGGGGGTGAGCAAACAGATTGGCGTCCTCAATACTAAACGTGATGGGACAATTTCGCTTATTAATGGTGTCTCGAAGATCAATGTTCATGACTCGTTTCTCGGCATTCTGGGCTTCCCTGGCATAGGCTTTAGCTTTTCGCCGAGAAGTGTCCAACTGTTTGGTATTAGAGTTAACTCGAGGTATGCATCAACTGTTTGATGCATCACGTGTTTTGAGTTTTTTGCAATTGTCAGTCGGAGTATCGACAAGGGTAGAAAACGTAAAGACTTCTTTATCGTTCGCACGAGCTCTTTTCGGGTTGGCGGGTCGATTATCATCTTCCTCCTCATCAGAAAGATCCGCGGGCCTTCCTTTCCAGCGATTGTCAAAATTTCTGAACTTTTGAAGCTGAGGTTGACCAATCAAACGTAAAAGGGCCGACAAGAGGCCGAGACATTCATCGGTATTGTGTCCCGGAGATTTATGGTAGGCACAGTATCGAGATTTGTCCAGCTTGTCTTCAGATGTTCTCACCGGTTTTGGATCAGGAATAATCCCCTTTCCTTTCAGTTCCTCGAAAATGGTAGCCGCTCCGGCCGAATAAACGGTTTGATAACCTGTCCTCACGTTGTCGGCATATTGGTCTCGGGCAGCCCTGGATTCCGGAGTATCTTCATTCCCTTTTGAGTAATTCCGATATTGTGCTCTCCCAAAATTCATTTTATTCTTCTTTTTTACATCCGACTCAGCCTTGTTCTCCTTCACCGAGAAGTCGAAACTAGGAACTGACATCGACTCTTCGGCGATAATGAATTGTTGGGCTCGTACGAGGAATTCTTGAAAGGTCGCCGGCTTGTTTTGACATAAGGTCCAGCGAAACATCGAATTGGGCCTCAACCCGACAATTGCAGTCACTAGTAGGGTCTCAGGGTGACAGGGCTCCATGTTCTGAATACGGTCATTGAACCGAGATAAGTAGTCCTTCACAATTTCATCATCCTTTTGCACAATATTAGTGATTGATTCTTTTGGGATAAGGCAAACTTGAGCCCCGATAAAATGTGATCGGAAAGATGCATGCAATTGTTGCCACTTCCAAATTGAATGAGGTGGAAGAGTATAATACCAGTTTTGTGCCCGCGGCCCCAGTGTGAGGGAACACATCCGACATCTCAAAGCATCCGAGGCTCCGTGCAAGTCCATCCATCATGTGTAATGACCCAAGTGCGCGTCTGGATCCGAAGTTCCGTCACACATGCCAATTTGTGGGATCTTTACCTTAGCAGGGAGCGCCTCCGCAGTAATCTCTGGAGCTAAAGACGAGTCAGCTTCAATGATGACATTTCCCGACGTCGAGACATGTCGAGGAGAATCTTCTTGTGACTTCTGTCGAGTCTCAATTTCGGCCAATCTTTTACGGAGAACCTCGATTTCTTCAGCACTATGTCTTGACTTGCGATTCCGTTCAATCTAACGTCGTAAATCTTCACGATCACGAGGCACCAATGAGGTAGGTCTAGGGCGCGACGGTATCCTTTGACGATGGGCGGGAGTGGCTTTCAACAGTCATCTCTTGAACAGGGGGTTGCTCCGCAGCCTGGTTGTTCACTACTGGATTTGCGGTTATACGAGTTAACTCCTCTCGACGGGGAGAAGCATGGTGTAGTTGTGACGTAGCATGCGATGTTGCTGCGTGCGTTTCAAGGTTACGATGAGTAGTATCTGGATGTTCCGTTGGATTCGTTGGAAACGACGTTGATAATTGTACAGTACTCGAGTTTCTGGGCATGGCTCGAGCTATAAGAGAGGTTAAACCTTGAATAAACTCTGGGTTTGGAAAGAAGTTTGTGATATTAGTGACTGGAGGAGGTGGTGTTGAACGCCGTGGGGAATGATTAGTCGATTGGCTCTGGCCAGGATGAGCTGTATGATCTCGACCAGATTGCGACATGGTGACTTCAAGCGCGGAAATGGCTATAACAGCGAAAGTTAACCTCAAAACGTGATGAGGCCCTCCTTCTAGCACCAAACTGTTGTTGTATGGTAATTAACAACGATAATATAATACAAAACACGTTGAGTGTTCAAGAGAAAAAGATTCAAAACGTGATAATCGAAAAGGAAAATTTATTGGATATTATTGTATGTTTTCTTCTGTGTCTCTGGAGAATCTATTTTTCCCTTTTATATTTTAACTTACAATACTTATCAGCAACATAATCATTACATGAGAATAGTCAACGGTGGCTGATTGCCATTCATCTTGGTAACGTGTCACTTGGCCAGGCGTAATGATGAGTTGTGCTGAGTTGGCACCACCTCATGGTGTCGGCTTAGCAAGTCACAGATATCGGCTTGTGTAGTTATAACCTATATGTCATATCCGGCATGTTGTAATCGACATGTCATAACCGATACAAGATACCGGTCAGTTGATGAAGATGTCGGTTCTTGATCAATTTTCACCTGATATGTGACTGTTTCTGGATCCTTGAAGATGTCCTCCACTTGTACGAACATAATCTTCCTCCTACTGAGCATAATCACCTGATCAGTGTTGCTTAACTCGGTTTACTGAAAACGATGTCAACAAGTTTAATATTAACGGTTTTCAGATAAAAGTCAGATTTTCACGGTAAAACTCCGAACCAGATTTTGCAAAAAGTAATATTTTATTAAATTATTCAGAAAATTTGCGAAAAATGCGTACTCTGATTTCAGTAAAATAGCGGGGTGTTACAATTGGTATCAGAGCACGTTTCTGGGTCTCTGAAAATTTTTACGAGTCAGATATTTTCAGAAAACCTGAACCGTCATGCTCACGCCTCGCCGACTACAGGTAAGTGCTGATTTATGTTTTCAGTTATAAACATATTACTTTGTCTATGCTCAGAAATACCTCAGTTATGACTAGTTAAGATGCTCGAATCATGTTCAGGATCAGTAATCAGTATACTCAGAATTTAGAGTCAGTATTCCCCAGTCATGTTTAGCAACTCGTCAAAATTTGTGTGCTTTGTTGATCAGCTTCAATAAAGTCATCAGTAAGGATGTTCGAATTAAAATTCAGAACCTTAGAAAGGGGCTAAGTTTGAGAACTCTAGATTAAATTCTAGATTTATTCAAGTCAAGTTAATGACCCGTCAAGAGATTTGTAAGCACTTATGTTGTACAAATCTTAGCAATCATGTTCCTCAGATATTGTCTATCGAAAATTGCCATTTTGCCAATCAATTGGCAAACTTCAGGGAGGAATTCCTTGATTCAATTCGAGGAATAAACTCAAATTTCTTAAGTCAGATCAGTAAATCATGTGCAAAGCGGAAAATTTTCATGTTAAAGGTTGTTATATTTTTCAAGCCATTGTTAAAGTAACGGTTTCCAGTGTATAAAGAGTCAATAGTCCGGGTTACCATGGAGGCTTGAAATAAGAGCCACTCAGCCGGGTATACCATGGAGGCTTGAAGCTGGGGCCGGAGCAGTATGATTTCATGTAATCACAACCTTTAAAGTCAGTCATGTCATGTATTTTTCAGTTAGGATACTTCAAGTTATGATTTTCAAAGATCAAGATCAGCTAATTCCTTTGTACTTGCGGGACCAGTTGATACTGGAGCAGCCCTATACAGTACATAGTCATGAGTCAATGTTCAAGGTTTAAAGTTAATGTTCATGATTTAAGGTCGACGTATAATAGTTGTTCAGCCGGGTTAAATATGGAGGTCTACAATACAGACTATTAATCCAATTTTACCTGGAAACTTGAAGTCGCACCTTATCAAGTTAAGTAAATCAGTAAATGTCATGTTCCAAATTCCGAGATAACTATTTTTTTATCTTGGGATAGCTTTCAGAGTTCAGGCAAAGATGACTTAGTCATGTAAAAGTCTAACAAGATAAGACTTATCAATCAATTCAAGTATGTCCAGTGCCTCGATTCTCAAATTTAGAAAATTTGAGAAATCGCAGGAAAGATTAGTTCATGATAAACTTCTCTTGAGGTTAAGTTTGGCCTCAGGGAAGGTAGACAGTTGCAGGTACAGCATGTCGACATACGACACGACGGAGAAGATCAATCAACAACAACAACTAATACCGTAACCGGAGCTTTCCATTCAAAAACGCATGAAGAGAAGGATGCTATGCCTGAGTCACAGTACACTGGGAAATCACAGAGAGTTAGCATTATAGTACATTGAGGTTACTAGCTTGAAGTATAGACAGGATCAGTTATACAGACTACGTCAATGATGCAGGTGCAATGTTCGCCAGGTGCTGTATGCAGGCGTGCCGCACTCACTTGATGAGGAGCAGGTGTGCCGCATTACAATGTGCCGCGAATGATGTGCCGCGTTATAGAGTAGATGTTCACGAAAGGTAATGACCGATATTGCTAGTTATCCTCATTGGTACATGTGCGTATCTCTGGAGTTTCTGAGTGTACCAACGACGGGAGTTTTTCCACAACCCACGTTCAGACCGAGGATCAGCAGTCAAGCCAGGAGATAAGGACCAGTACGCTCAAGAAGTATGTTTTTTAATATCAGGTATAATCAGTGGAACACTTTCATTCAGGAAAGTGTCCATTCTCAGTAAATAGTATCTAACAATTCACTTAATTGTGAATTGATGATTCTTCAGTTCAGATCAAATCCAGTATTCAGATTAAAGTACTGAATTCTTAAGTCATGTAATATGTAAGTATAAGCTTCGAGTTAAGCTTATATATTCAGTTTTAGTATTTCCGAGGACGGAAATATTTTAAGGGGGGTGGATTGTAACGCCCCGTATTTTATTAATAAAGGAAAATACTAGCTTTTAGTTTTAAGCTAGACTTTGTTAATAAATAATCATGTTCCCATTCAGGTTCGAGTTAATCAGCTGGTTATATTCCAAGTTCGACTATTAGTCGATAAATTATCCAGTTTAATTATTTCAGTAACCGAATAAGTTTCTAGATTTAATTCTGATTCGTTTATTAATTAATGAGTTCGGAATTAATAAGTTAAGTTGAAGAATTATTCGAAATATTGATATTCAGATTAATCGTCCAAGTCAAGAATTCGAAATGATTATAGTTCGAATTAATTATTTTCAGTCGAAATTACCCAAAATTATTTTTGACGTACCGTTTACGTTCGGGATAATTTTGGTAATTAGGTATTATGCTTAATAGTTAATTAAGCATTAAAGTGATGATTAAGGAATAATTAATCAGTAAACATGATTAAAACCGTACCAATTAAATGGATTTTTGCCCCATTTTAAGTTATAAGCCGTATGTGTTTTTCAAGTTGTCCAAGGTAGAAATTAAGCAAGCATGAGGTGGCTAATTTGGAGGGCTTAATTGGTGACTAATCACTTTT
>CACSLK010027624.1:463232-484586 GCA_902706635.1 Striga hermonthica | reverse complement strand
TTCTTAGAAAGCTCAATTAATTGTACCAAAAAGCCTTCTAATGGATTACCTAAACACCTATTCCGATTAAACTTGGTGGAGCGTTTAATCGAATCTCCCTAACTCTTGAACGATGTAATTCTCTCGTGAATGTAGTAGAGAAAAATCGGACAAGACAACATTGTAGGAGAGGTTGGGACATGGTGTATATATAGGCTCCATTAGGGACCTTAAGGAGGTGCTAAATATGGACTTATTCCATTAGGCCTAGGAATCCTAATTCTAATCCAATACTAACTCAATCTAGGAAGGAGATCTCCTACTAATCCATCTCTTCTAGAAGGCTCCGAAGTCTCCTAACACTAGAGAAGATCCTTGTAGGAATTCCTTTCCTAATTAAATTAATAATCATGGAATAGAATTAATTTCTAATTTAGGATACTTAATTTTACTCCAATTAATAATATAATGTAGGATATATATCACATACTAATCTCCATCTTATAGAAGACTCCCAAGTCTCCTAATCCTAAGAGAAGATTCTAATAGGAATTTTATTCTCCTAATTAATTAATTAATATGGAATAAAATTAATTCCTATTTAATATAATTAAATAATAAAACATCCCACTAGAGTAATATTATTGCTCTCCCCATTTAGCCACTATTTTACCAATAAAATCGAGCCTCCATGATTAAATAATATTAATCTGATTGATTGATTTACCTCCCTATGTTTAAGATATAACGTCCGTTGATTAATTAAATTACTGACAAAATAATTAATCAACTTCTTATTCATTTTCGAATTTAGTACCACTCAACCTTTAACCATTATGTCTGACAATCGTCTACCTGCAGGGTTTAACATAATGTTCCTTTCTGAGCTCATTTCGGGGACGTCATCAATCCAGCGCACTGGAACATAATGACTGTAAATAATCTATAATAGCACATCATATAATTATTCTTACTTACCAAAATACCTCGTACTAACGGAATATGAATCACTTGGTAAATCAAATAAATAAGAGAGAAAAATATATGCCTATTTTATATTATATTACAGCTTAAGAGAATGCATCAATCACTGAAGGGCGAGGTTACAACAACGGTCAGTGAGTCTCATAACTTTGTCTTCCGCGGTCCTGTTCAACACTTAACATAAGTGCTAGTGTAATCCTTAAGTCAAAGACCAACTGAATCGAGAATACACTACAGTCTTTTTCCATGTGGGGTCTCACTGCCAGTCTAGACTGTGAACGAATAGTTTAGTCTTATAAGGAACCGATAGGTGATCTTTCTGTTTGAAACTCTTCGAACCACACTACCTCAATATAAGACATGGAGTATGTATTGCATAAATAAATAAACTGCAAACATATGTACTTTGACCGAAACATGATTGCCATATCAAAATGGAATTGATAGAATCTGCAAAACATAGCTTTTACAGCATACCTCTAACAAAATGATCATAGCATCTTAATCCAATCCACTAGGCATGAATATCAGCAAATAATCCACACATATTCGTACCTTAATCCAACAACGTGCCTCACATTCACGGCACAGAATGTTCACACGTTGTCGGTTTGGTCCTTCCGTTCCTTGGACGATATCACAGTCTTCTATATCAGCCTTCAGGACTTCCGCTCAACTTAATGCACAAGACTTAACCACTATCGCTTCTCCCGAGGTCTAACTACCCTTGAGGGTCGTGAGAGTGATGCGCATTAGATTTTCCCCCTAACTATGGGGTCGATCATCGATCTGCTCGTGGCACCTAAACACCACTCCCGGTCCACATTGACTGGGTATAAATCTCTGGGTAATCGCTTTCAATAGGGAGTTACTCGGTTCTCAACCTTTCTCTTGCGAGATAAATCACAAATGGTCCTACTTCGAGGACATTGAACGAAAACTTGTAATGAGAATATTGCTACAGACGCTCAATTAAAACATAAATTGGAAACTGACAACAAAGAGCTCCTAAATATAAAACTGAACTCCCTACCACTAGAGTTCGAGTTTATTCAAAGCTGGATAAACCTAAGCCCCAAATATTAATAAATCATATCTCAAGCAATTTGAATCACAATTCATATTACAAGTGTATACCTCGATACTTATTTAAAACATACCTTAAGTGGTGCGGCATGACGAAGACGAGTGGTCGAAACACAAGGTCAATGACATAATCACATATAAGAAAGTAATTTACACATAGACCAGTCTACAGAAACGCAGACTGGCTTTGATACCAAACCGTAACGCCCCAAAAATTTTTAAAGACAATTCCGGACTTATCCAAAAATCTTGTTTTAAAATTTTGAAACCATTTATCGATTTATAAAACATTTGGCGCTACTCGAGAACTATTCAATGTTAAACACATAATCAGCATAAAAGAAACGAGAATATTCAGCATAATTCAAGTTCTAGGACTAGATTTCAACATATCTAGCAATAGGATTGTCAACATAATCCAAACTGATAATAATAATCCACATGGTTCAAACACTTTAAACAATCCCAAAAGCGATAGGGAACAATAGCAATGTCTGATAATCATAAATATCAAAGCATGCGGAAGCAATAAAAAGCATTAATAATGTTTGATTACCCACTCGTCTTCAGTCTCGTCATGCCCAACATGTGCTTAACCTGCGTCCATGAAGAGCAGGTGGGGATGAGCACAAATATAAACGAGGTGCTCACCACTATGCATAATATATTGGCAGGAATCCTATACTAGAGTCATATGCAAGTACATGGTCAGAAGACATAACACACCACTCTCCTACTCATCACTATACTCATGTGCACACCTATCAAAAGCCACCAGGGGTAAGCCCAAACTCGTCAGCGGGAGTACAGTCGTGCCGAGGTTCAACATCAACGGTCACGACCCATCGACTAGGCTAAAATGAGTCTACCTATCACAAGGTAGGAGATCGTCTACCACTAGGCACCGTCTCATGACTCACACATACATTCATAGACACTCAGTATAAAATCTTACCTCAATTATAACATAGCAAATTTTAGATTAAAAGCCACCTGGTATTTGAAATGGCAAAACACGACAAGTAATGGAACGTAGGTCGAGGCTCGACTCCTCAAACACCTACATTTAATCGAGATAATATATCAATAATCTATCTCACTACTCAAATTAAACATAAAACCCAAAACTTAATAAAAATTAAGACTTAAGGGTTTTAATCGAATTTTTCGTGGACTTGGAACTCTCTCATTTTAGAAAAATGGGACTCGGAGAAGTAAAATGAAGTTTCAGGACTTAAAATAATTTTTTTCCAAAATTTTTATCATGTTAAAAATATTTTTAAAATTGAAATCGGCACCAAAAATGGGTTCCAGAACACAAAAATGCCATTGTACAAAGAATGTCACGAATTTGGGCCTAAGGTATGCTGAAATTGGGCCCAAAAAGTGGTTGGCCCAATACTTATATAGGCTTAAGGCACGCGGGCTGGACGCTGGCCGGAATTGGGCTAGCAGGCTGAGGAGACAGAGGGAGAGATCGCCGGGACGAGGGCTGATTGCGGGCCAAGAAGTAATGGTCCCCGCATGTTCTCTTGCAAGTGGGCTGGAAAATGGCAAAATTAAAATGGATAAATCAAGGTCAGGTTTCGAACCTCTGACCTGGAGCAGAGGAACAAGCCTTGCAGACCGCTGCGCCAAACATCGAGTTGTTAGTTGTAACGAACTCGTTTTTACTTAAACTAAAATAAACGCCTGCGACTGAAATAAAAGGACAGAGACGCGAGCAGACTTACAGCAACTTAACGATTTCGACAACGACAATACTAACGGCAAACGGGACAAGAATATAAAACGTCTATGAAAATAACATATTTACAAAGTTTTGAAAACCATTTAAAGCCGGGTCTAAAGGGTCAGAAGTTAAAACGACCATAAGTAGTTCGAAAACAAACGAATGACACAACGACGACGACAAGGCTCGAAACAACAAAACGAGACTCTGAAACACACCAAACTGATCACAGCAACATCACGAACCAATTTCTAACAAAACGAGAGTTCCGATTAATCCCGAAATTCACGAGAAACGCAACGAAATAAATAACGAATATACAAATCGATTAAAAATCCGATTTTAAACCAACTTTCGCTAGGTCGAACACAACATATATATAACATGTGATATATGAAAACGATCACAATAACGAGAAGATTCAAATGAGTTACCCGACTTCGGGAAAGTACGAGTTATCGAACGGGAAACGGGCCCGACAGCGGGTCGGACGAACGGCTTTGGGACTCGAACTCCTTGAATCCGGTGCTGACTGCGAAAGGCGGCCACGTACATAAGCTCTTCACGACCTGCTTCTGCGCGACTGAGAGGACGCCGTCGAGGATGGAAGGAGCTCACCGGAAACAATGTGGAGGGAAGCTTTTCTGGTGATTCTCGAACGGGTTTGCGGGGCTGGAAGGTTCGCTGCTCGAGGTCGGACGAAATGGGGCTTTTGACTGCGAGGGTTCGCGAGGAACGACGACAGCAAGGTCCGTCGGAAACAATGGAGGTTTGCCGAATTTGCAGGTTCGATTATTTTTTTTTTAAACTGAAAGCAGCTCGGTTTGCAAAGGAGGAGAGGAGGCTTGAATTTGAGATGATGAAGTGAAAAAGAGAACTTGTGCGGTTTTTATGCAGGTTCGTGTGATCAGATTTCCCAGGAAAATCACGACAGATTTTTGAAATGGTGAGTTTCGGAGACTGGGTCACTTCACTGGGAGAAAGAGGATGAAATTCTGTTTCATTCACACGTGTTGCAAAGTATCAACATTGAGCCAAGGCAAGAAGAACCAAAAGGAACATTGGGCCTAGGGCTCATTCAATTTTGGGATGAAATTGGGATATCAAATTGGGCCTGAAATTAATCTTGTGGTGCTGAAATATAACACTAAACTCGGTAAGAAAATACGACAACACGAATTAAAATAAAATTGAACATTATATATATTGTCTAATGTGCCTAATGTTATTAATGTTATTATTATTTAAGTAATTGTCTAATGTGCCTAACGTGGTTAATGTATATTATTAAATATTATTATGTGTAATATATTCAGTTAAAATGTGTTTATTTGTGTATTAGTAATAATAAATTGAATGTGTATTATATATATAATCATCTCGGTTTTATATTTATTATTATCGAGCCGAACGTTTATATGTCGTGAGTATCGAGCCCGAGAGCTGAATCATTATCTCGAACCGACGCGTGAACTGACCCGATAAATAGAGGAACCCGTGAGCCCGAACCGCTCCAGCCTTGACCCGATTTTCCTCTCTTGTGCGTGTGTGCATGTGTTTCTTGAGTTAGAAGAAAAAAAAACCTCTATGCTATATTATATATATCAGAAACCGACCCTCAGCACAAGACATGCACGCAGCTTTTATTTTCTTTTCTGTTCCTCTCCCTCGCTATTTTCCCGTCATCCATCGCAGAAGAGATTTATCACGATCAACCTTCATCACCATCATACCTATCGCAACCATCATCGATCATTATCCCCAGAAAATCCCTCTCTCCCTTTCGTTAAAAAAAAAAGGAAGAAGACAATATTGCGCAGAGAAGAGATGTTTTTCATCGCTCATCATCCCGTGTCTCCATCACCAGCAACCATCTTCCTCCATCGCCATCATCGTCCCAGTTGTGGGGACCTTCAACCCACAGCAGATCGTGCACCGCCGCTGTCAGCCTTCATCTCGTACCTGTCAACCAAGGTTTCCGGCAAATTCAGAGCCCCAAGACTCGTTCGCAGGCCGCCGTACTCCGCCGTGAAGGTCTGCCCATCGCCGCACGATCCCCTGCTCCCTCACTAATTCTGTGCAGAAGCCCAGTTGTGAACCACCGTGCACCGGTCATCGCGAGCAGACCGCTTTCGTGAGCTCCGACGTGTTCCCTTGAACCTTCAGCATTGTCATTGTGTGAAGTTCAAGCCTCGCCGGTCGTCCACCATTGTTGCAGGCCATCAAGCTCCGCCCGTATTGTTGTCCCGTCCTTCGAGCTCCGTCGGCGAGCCGAACAAAGTTGTCGAGCCTCCTCGGGTAGTCCATTTTTATATCAGCTCACCGTTTTCGTAACCCCCATCCCGAGAATGGTACTCGAGCTTCTTATCCCGCTTGATTTGGCTATATTTTTTTATGTTCTAGATTTGTATTTTTTTTAGAATTGTAGAGGATTAACTTTGGTGATTATCGAATCTATTAGAATATGTGTTAACTTGTGTTATTGTGTTATATATCGTGCTAAACTGCTGAACGTGAGATATTCGAGTTGGTTATGTGCGTTAGTTATATGTTTGTACGGATTTTGATATCTATTTGCAAATTGGATATCAAAGTGATCACCGTACTTTGGAAAATTGTTAAACTGAAGTTAATGTGGTTTTTCCCGTGGAAGTGTTGTGAATTATTAGACTTAGGAATGTCCTTGGCACAATGGCTTTGGCCTTATGTCGTTTCGTTATGTAAATTGTAAGTTATAAATTTTTTAAAATCATGCTGCAGCCCGTTTTTGCTAAAATCATTATAATTCGGGTAATGATCCAAAAATTCTAAGTTTTGGATATGTTGTAAAGTTGTTGTTGTAGTACTTGTGCTTAAAATATGAGATTTTTATATGGCCTATAGCATTGTCAAAACTCGAAAATCATTTCTAGGTTGTTTCTTAATAAAATCATATAAATTCGAGTTTGATATAGGATATTATACCTACAAGGCTAAACCGGTCTGTTGAACCGGTCGAAGAGGTTGTACAGTAAAGGAGCCGAGCCAAGTGGCTTGAAGATCGAGCAGTTAACCAATCGATCAGTCAAGTAGTCGATCAGTTAAGTAGTCGACCAGATAAGTGATCGAGCAATTTAGTCGACCTCAGCAGGTCGACCACCTCGTGGACCTAACACTCTATGGATCGGCCTAGTCGCAGGCGCGTGTGAGAGCCTCTAACAGAATTCCAGGAGAATATTCACTCCATGTGCAGAAGGACACGTGTCGAGAACGCATTGGATGATAGCGACAACCACCTCTGACAGCTCCCAACGTCCTGCGCCACCTCTGACATGTGCGCGGTGTGTCAGAGTACGGACGGGCAGCTTGGGCAGCCAGCTCACCTTATCCGGACAGCTATTAGGGCAGGTATCTCTCCCCTATATAAAGGGGGTGAGACTTTCTTCCTTAACACGATTTTTTCATTACTCAATTCCAGTATACTCATACACATACTGACTTAAGCATCGGAGGCTTTTCACCGGACACAACTCCCGGTGTGAGAGTTACTTGTAGGTTTTTGGCATTCTACCGGTGAGGAAAAGAATCGATCTACCTCAAACCAGACTAGGACGCTCGCGCCTGCATTATTGGCGCCGTCTGTGGGACTTTTTGTTCGAAAAGTTGTGTTTGAAGCTTAGCTATGGCGGACGGAATTCCCAGAACCAACTTGCAGTCGACGTTCGACTACGCTTGGATGACGACCAGGCCGATTGGGCAGGGCCCTCCTCCGGGTTTATCTGGCCTTTCGCAAATGCCAGTCACCCCTACGCCTGTCTTTCAAGGTGTAGGAGCATCGACGGCGGTGCCCGGAGGAGATGCGAGCTCCAGTCGTGCCTAAGAGGCTCGTGCAGCAGCTGCGGCGACAATACCACCGCCGCCGCCCCAGAACCCAGTGGTGGCACAATCAGGAGGAACGACGGTGCAGGGAGGAGCACCACCACAAGTAGTGGTGCAATCCCCTGGTCAACAGGTGGTGACGATGACCAGGGAGGAGATGCAGAGGATGGTGGCGACCGCGGCAGCGCAGGCGGTTCATTAAGTCACAAGTCATACGTCTCACGCCACAACTGCGCCAACCACGGTGGTGGGAAGCTAGGATGAGGATGTATCTAGCTACGGAGATGGAGGAGGTGGGAGAGATCGTGCAATGGAGAGGATGGCGGAGCAGTTGCACCAGTTGCAGAACAGGGTAGAGGGAAGGCCGGAGAGGAGAGCTCGAGGACATCCCTTCTCGAGGGAGATTCTTGCGGCCCCTTTGCCGAATAATTCAGGGAGACAAACTTGGTGTTTGATGGGTCATCTGACCCGTCGAGGCATGCGAGGACTTTTGAAAATATGGCTGTGTTACATGGGTATTCTGATTCTTTGTGTTGCAGGGCATTTTTATCGACCTTGTGTGGAGGAGCGCTTGACTGGATCCATCAATTACCCCCTAGGTCGATCGCGGACTTTGAGGATTTTGGAAGCAAACTTATCAATCAGTACTCGAGCGCGGTGGCCCAGGAGAAGACATACTTGACTCTCATGGCGATGAGGCAGGGAGAGAAGGAGTCGCTGAGGAATTACGTTGCTCGATATAATCAAACACGTTCGGAGGTACTCGGCGTCGGGTGAGGTGAAAGTAGGAGGGTTGATAAGGAGTCTTCGAGCCGGACCTTGCCGAACCTCATTGGCAAATACTCCTGCTCGATCATATGAGGATGTCTTGAAGCAGTGCAGGAAGTATATTAACTTGGAGGAGATGGAAGTAGAATTCTCAAAACTGGAGGGAGTGGCTCGACCTGAGCCAAAAAAGGAGAAAAGCCCACCAAGGGGGAGATCACCGAGGAGAAGTTCGCCCAAGAGGAGTGAGCCCAAAAGAGCATCGCCTGGAGGAGAGGGGCGAGACTCAAAGCACGAAAGGAGGGATGATAGGTGGCAAGGGATGTTGTTGTTGTTCGAGAGGCAGAGGTATCATAATTTTAAACCTATAAGAAAAGATCTGACGGAGGTGCTCGAGGCGATGGAGCAGAGGATGCTGAGGGAAGATGTGACGTGGCCAAAGACAAGGTTTACAGGCCCAACTCGGCCTAGGTTGGATATCTATTGCCATTTTCATCGGGACTATGGCCATACCACAGAAAATTGCAGGCATTTGAAGGATAAGATCGAGAGGCTGATTCGGGCGAGGCATTTGAAGGAGTTTTTGTATCATGATAGGGTGAAAGGAAAGGGAAGAAGAAGATGTCAGGAGGATTTGGAGGAGAGGAGTGATAAAGATGAGGAGGGGGATGATAGGGATGGTCGAGATGGTCGAGGAAAGAAGTCGAGGAGAGATGGAGAGATGGGAGGGAACGGAGTCGAAGCTCCTGTGAAGAGAGGAACGATTTATATGATTCCCGGAGGCCCAACAGATGGCGACTCGAATAACGCCAGGAAGAAGCATGCTCGAGCTGTGTAGAGGAAGAGAGAGGAGGTGGGGATCACGGCTCGCATGCCGGTGATAAGTTTTAAGGCAGAAGATGCTGAAGGAGTGGTGTTGCCACACAATGATGCCCTGGTGATTACGGAAGAGGTGGCAGGTTTTGATGTGAAGAGGGTGTTTATTGATACCGGAAGTTCGGTAGACGTAATGTTTTATGATTGATTTTTAGAGATTAATAAGGAGCTAAATATGGAGTTGAAACTGGTGGCCACGGCGCTTTATGTCTTCAATGGAGGAGAGGTGATGCCGATGGGCGAGGTGAGTTTGCCGGTGGCATTGGGAGTGGGAGAAACGAGGAAAGTACGGATGGTAAGGTTCATGGTAGTGGGAGTTGAATCATGTTACAATATCATTATGGGGTGGACGAGCTTAAATGCATTCCAGACAGTCGTATCAACGTACCATATGACGATTAAATATCCAGTGGGCGAAAACGTTGGTGAGATCGCAAGAGATCAGCTCACTTCAAGGAGTTGCTAGCAGACAACAGTAAGTAACAACAAACAGTTGCCGAGGAAGAAGGTTAGGCCGAAAGAGGAAGAGGTTAGTCGACCAGGGGGTCGAGATCGAAGGAGGACATGCACTGGTTGGAGAAGGTAGATATCCAGCCAGGAGGGTAGGTCGAGGAGATCCAGATGGTCGAGGGGTATGAGGAGAGGATGTTTAGAATCGGGAAGGACTTGGAGGAGCCCATAGGGTCGAGGTTGATCAGTCTGGTTAGGGAGTTCGCCGATATTTTTGCTTATACGGCGGAAGAATTGACAGGAATAAGTGCAGAGGTGATTGAACACCGTCTGAACATCGACCTCAGTGTGAGGCCGGTGAAGCAAAAAAGAAGGCACCATGGGGCGGAGATGGACCGAATTATTGACCAGGAAGTGGAGAAGTTGCTGGGGGCTGGCCACATCAAGGAGATCCAATTCCCAGAATGGTTATCAAACACGCTGATGGTGTCAAAAGCGGAGGAGAAATGGAGAATGTGTATTGACTTACGCGATCTAAGCAAAGCATGCCCGAAGGATTTGTACCCATTACCCAGAATCGACTAGTTGGTCGACTCAACTACGGGGTGTGAGTTGTTGAGCTTAATGGATGCCTCCCAGGGGTATCACCAAATTCCCTGGTGAGAGAAGATAGAAAGAGGGTGAGTTTTGTAACAAGTCGAGGAACCTATTGTTACGTGGTGATGCCCTTCGGCCTAAAAAACGCGGGCACCACGTATCAAAGGTTGGTCGACAAAATTTTTAAGCAGCAGCTGGGGAGGAACATGGAAGTGTATGTGGGTGATATGTTAGTGAAAAGTAAGGAAGAGATGGATCATGTGCGGGACCTGAAGGAGACGTTCTTAACATTGAGGAGGTATGGGATGAAGTTCAATCCAGCCAAGTGCTTGTTCGGGGTGAAGTCAGGAAAATTCTTGGGCTACTTGGTGACTAAGAGAGGTATCGAGGTGAATTCGGAGAAGGTGCGGGTGGTGATGGAGATGAAGTCACCGACGAATGTTAAGGAGGTGAAAATCTTGGCTGGTCGAATTGCGGGGCTGAGCCGTTTTATATCAAAGTAGCAAAAAGGAGTGGTCCTTTATTTAAAACGTTGAAAAAGAGTGCGAAGTTCCAATGGACAGAGGAGGCTCAAAAGGCATTTGAGGAGTTACAAGGAGTGTTAGCCAACCTTCCCCTGTTGGCCAAACCGGTGCAAGGTGAGGATTTAGTGCTATACATTTCTATCGGGGAGAGGCCCGTGAGTTCGGTATTGCTGCGAGAGGAAGGGGTAGTACAATTTTATATCTATTACGTGAGCAGGGTGATGCAGGGAGCAGAGATGAGGTATTCAAAGATTGAGAAGTGTGCCCTGGCGGTAGTTGTAACTGCTCGAAAGCTGAGGCCTTATTTCTTGAATCATAAGGTAAAGGTGAGAACAAACATGCCGTTGGGAGAAACGCTTAGCCGACCGTCAGTTTCTGGTCGATTGGTGAAATAGACAGTTGAGTTGAGTGAATACTCGTTGTTGTATGAGCGAGGAGAGCTATAAAAGCGCAGGTGTTAGTAGATTTTATCCAGGAAGGCACCAAAGTCAAGGAGGAGTCGGGAGAAGTATGGCAGTTGTTCGTGGATGGATCTGTTGCGAGAAGTGGGGCTGGATTGGGAATTGTCCTTGTCTCCCCTAAGGGCGATTACTTAAAGTTCGCGGCCAAAGTGGGGTTCAGGATATCCATTAATGAAGCTGAGTACGAGGCTGTAATCAAGGGTTTGCGGTTAGCCATGACAGGTGGAGCCCGAAAGGTGCAAGTGCATTCTGATTCTCAATTGGTGGTGAGCCAGTTTCAGGAAGGATTTGAAGTTAAGGAGGACCGGATGCAGAAGTACGTGGACGAGATGAAGAAGTTAAAGAGGAGTTTGACTCGTTCAAGCTAATACAGATTCCTCGAGGAAAGAATGGTCGAGCAGACTTGTTGTCGAAAATTGCTCAAAGTTTGGTGGATTGTAAAAGTAGAAGTGTGACTCTATTCCATTTAAAGAGAAGTGTGGTCGAGGCAGAAGTGGTGGAGATGGAGGAAGTGGAGGACTGGAGGGCCCCGATCTTAAAGGAGTTAAAAAAAGGGGCGATAAAGGTAGTAAGGAGATTTTTTGAGCATGGAGGTATTCTTAACAAGCGGTCGTATGCTGGACCGCATTTACGTTGTGTGACTAAGGAGGAAGGTCGATACATACTAAGGGAATTACACGAAGGACGCTGTAGTGACCACAACAAGTCGGGGGCTTTGGTCGTAAAAATTTTAAGGGCAGGATACTTTTGGCCGACGATGAAGGCGGATGCAAAGATGATCGTGAGAAAATGTTTACATTGCCAGAAGCAAGGCCCGCTTATCCACCAACCAGCAGAGGTGATGACAACGATGAGTGCCCCTATACCATTTGCCCAGTGGGGAGTCGACCTGGTGGGGCCGATGCCACAAGGGACCGGGCAGAGGAAATTTTTGATCGTGGCGGTGGACTATTTCACGAAGTGGGTGGAGGCTGAACCTTTGCCAAAAATCACGGAGGAGAAGGTCATCAACTTTTTGTATAACAATATTTGCTGCAGGTTCGGTGTTCCCAAAGTGTTGATATCCGACAATGGAACTCAATTCAATAGTAAACTGATTCGAGCATGGTGTGAAGACATGAAGATCTAGCAACACTTTGCATCCGTTGCTCATCCGCAAACCAATGGCCAAGTCGAAGTGACCAACCGATTCATACTGAATGGGCTTAAAACAAGGCTAGAAAAAGCCTCAGGGGCGTGGATCGATGAGCTAACTTCAGTACTTTAGGCATACCGCACTACCCCGAGGTCGACAACATGAGAGACCCCCTTCAGTCTGGTCTATGGGATGGAAGCATTGCTGCCAGTTGAGATCGAGTTATCATCACAGAGATCAAGCACATATGACTCGGAGCAAAATGAAGATCTAATGTTAGCAGCCTTAGACACAATTGAGGAGTTGCGCAAAAGAGCAGCGATCCGAGTGGAGGTGTACAAACAAAGGATGCGAGCAGCTCATGATAAAAAGGTGAAAGTTCGTAGACTCCAAGTGGGTGACTTGGTCTAGAAACGCGTCGATGTGCTCAAACACGTGGGAAAGCTATAGCCCAACTGGGAGGGACCATACCTGGTCGAGCGAGTACATGCAGGAGGAGCATACTCTCTAAAGGATGCAGAAGGCCGATCGCTTCCCAGGTCATGGAACATAGCTAATTTGAAAAAATATTATGTGTAAAATTTTTGCTTTTTGTAAAGAGAGCTTGAGAATTTGAACAGAGATGTAACTCGCAAAGTTTGCTCAAAAAAGTTAATGAAATTCAGTTACCCTTTGATACTACTCGCTTTATTGCATATTTTCCTACGCTGGGAATGTTGGTATGATTTGGATGACAGGATGTATATGGTGTGGTCTAATTCGGAAGTCGCTTGTCTAAAAACTTCCTTTGGGATGGGCAGGTTGATCGATTACTCACGCCCTCGGGCTGGGTGGCCTCCTGTTTGGAACATTCCTCGCGGGTGGGCAAGTGTGAAGACCAAACCCACCATGACTAAGACCCTCGGGCTGGGTGGTCGCTTGTTTGGAACATCCCTTGGGGTGGGCAGGCTGGTCGATTACTCACTCCCTCGGGCTGGGTGGCCTTCTGTTTGGAACATTCCTCGCGGGTGGGCAAGTGTGAAAACCAAACCCACCATGACTAAGGCCCTCGGACTGGGTGGTCGCTTGTTTGGAAAATCACTTGGGGTGGGATGGTTGGTCGATTACTAACGCCCTCGGGTTAGGTGGCCTTCTGTTTGGAACATTCCTCGCTGGTGGGAAAGTGTGAAGACCAAACCCACCATGACTAAGGCCCTCGGGCTGGGTGGTCGCTTGTTTGGAACATCCCTTGGGGTGGGCAGGCTGGTCGATTACTCACGCCCTCGGGCTGGGTAGCCTCCTGTTTGGAACATTTCTCGCGGGTGGGCAAGTGTGAAGACCAAACCCACCATGAGTAAGGCCCTCGGGCTGGGTGGTCGCTTGTTTGGAACATCCCTTGGGGTGTGCAGGTTGGTCGATTACTCACGCCCTCGGGCTGGGTGGCCTCCTGTTTGGAACATTCCTCGCGGGTGTACAAGTATGAAGGCCAAATTCATCAAGACCAAGATCCTAGCACTGTGCGGAGAGACATGAAGATAAGATCACCAACGAAGCCAACAGAGCCGCAAATAAACTTTCAAGCCCGGAGGACGAGCGCAAAGGCATAGGGGTAAAAGAAGAAATCCCACGGAATTTAAAACTCATCATGTTTAAGGCTGCGAGGCTAGATGGTCACATGCTTCGACCACCTCTGAAGGTGGGCATGTGCTAAAAACTTAAAACCCATCATGTTTAAGGTTGTGAGGCTGGATGGTCGCATGCTTTGACGACCTCTGAAGGTGGGCATGTGTTCGAAATTTAAAACCCATCATGTTTAAGGCTGTAAGGCTGGATGGTTACATGCTTCGATCACCCCTAAAGGTGGTGTATTAAAAACTTCAGCTAAAAGTAGTAAGAGTTACAATTATACCAATTTTATCAAACCTATGGTTCAAGATTGGACGCGGATGAAGCTTAGATAAAAGTGCGTGAATACACAAAAGTTAAAATGTGGAAGATATGTCGATCATATATTGTCGTTCGTCACGATTACCTCGTTGAAAGATACGCAAAAGTACCAAGTCAGAAAGCATAATCAAGAATAGAGACAGATTAAACAAAATATCTTCACTCCAGAAAGATCACAAAGTACATTACAATACAGAGCTGAAATTCACAAAAAGCGAAAAATACAAAGCTAATCTACGGAGGAGGAGCTGCGGCTGAGTCGGCATTGCTCGAGTTGGCATTCCGCTCGGGCGGATGGCTGGTCCCAGAAGTCGAGTAGCAGGCCTCATTTAGTGGGCGTTGTCGGATAGACTCGGCCAATGCGACCAACATAGGAGCTGGAGGTGTCAGGCCATCAGGCAGATAGGTCTTCTTCAATATGTCCGATCGAGCCAAGGTTCTTTCGAACAGCCCTTACCACCACTCATGCTCGTGCAGTAAGTTAAGAATACCCTGGAAGCTAGAAGGAACCTTAGGCAAGGCATCCTAGATAGCCCCAAGGTCAAGCTGCTCAAAGTCATCCTCGTCAATATGCTCGCCGGCCTTCTGCAGCGCGAACTGAAAACAGTCTACCCCAAAGTCTTGAACCTCCTTTAAAAACTGTGGTGACTTCATAAAATCAGCCACCACTTGTGCGCGATACTCGCGGAGGAAGAGCTGCCCAGTAGTAGTGCTCCACATCATTTGCCGAGCTCGAAGAGCAGCAACATCAGCGTAGCGTTTGCATTGGCCAGCTTGGGTAGCACTTTCTTTAGCCAAGGTAGCCTCCAACTCGGCTCGAGCAGCCTCTGCTTGTGCTTGTGCAGTCTCCGCCTGAGCTCGAGCAGTTTCCGCTTGTGCCCGAGCGACCCGCTCTTGCTCAAGTGCCGCTTCTTTCTCTTTCAGCGCGGTTTCTTTCTCCGCCACAGCCACCTCCTTTACCGCGAGGGTGGCCTCTCTCTCTGCGAGAACTTTGTCCTTCTTCGCGAGATCTCAATCAAGGGATTTAATCATGACTTTGAACTCGGTTTTTTGCTCTGTTTGCTCGGAGCTTGGTATTGTGGTTCAACAGGGTGGCATTCTTGTCATTCACCGAGCGAATGACATCCTCTAGCTTTTTTATAGACTTCTCAGAGCTATCTCGAGCCTCCTTGGCCAGAGGTAAAAACTGAACCAAGCCCTGTGACCAGAAAAAAAAAAACAAAAAAAGAAAATGATAATTCTGCATCCATATGCACAACAACACAAGAAGATGGGAAATGATCGGAGTAAACGCAGAGCGAGTAATACCTGGGCAAGCCATTATACAAGCTGGTCGCCGACCTCTGGAAGAGTGATGCCAACATCCTTAAGGTCGTCCTCGAGAAGGGCACCCTCGAGACGACTGGCCACTTCGTTCACCGGGGCCGACAAAAGAAAGGTGGACTTAGGAGCCAATGGATCGGGCGGGAAGTGGTTGTTACGCGCCAGTTTCCAAACTGTTTCCAGTTGGTCGGTACGAGGGCGCTTTCCCAGGGCCACTTCACGCCCTGAATCATCTCGACCGCTGGACTCGACCAGAGCCTTGGTCGAGCCAGCGGGGGGAGTGTTAGAAGATTGTTTGACGAAGGTGAGTTTTTCTTGGGTTTTGGTTTTCGGGGGTGGCTCAGAAGTTTTGTCTTTGTTTTTTGAGGGAGCGGCATCTTTGGCAGTGTTAGTGTGGGAGTCGGTTTTGTGGGAAGAGTATTGGCTGTTGTTGGTTTTGGAGGAGGTCGAGAATTTTTGGGTGGTGGAGCTGGTGGTCGATTAATGCTGGGTGGTCTTTTTAGGAGGAGGTAGCGGAGTTTGACGATGCTATTGTTTTTGTTGTGGTGGCGGTGGCTGGTGGTGCTGCTGCTTCTGTTATTGTAGTGGTTGTGGTTGTTGTTGTTGTTGTTTTTGTTTTTGGTGTTGTTAGTGTGGCTGTTGTTGTTGCTTCGGCGAGGGTGGCGGAGGTAAGGGAGTCTGTCGCGGAGGTGATCGTTGCGGCGGCTCCGGTCGAGAGCCAGAAGAGGCGGTAGACCCCTCAGTTTTATCCCTAGACGAGCCGGATGTGGTCCCAGACTTCCTCTTCAAAGGAGCTCTCCCTAGAGGAATATTAACAGGAAATTATGGTCGATATTAATGAAACCCACTTTAATTAAAACAGGAAAAAGACCGCTCAGGCAAGCTGATCGAAGATTACCTGGATCATCCTTAATCCGAATAAGATCAAGGATCTTTTCGATAGGTGGAGGGCAGGTTTTTTGGGTAAGAAGGCCGCAATAATGGAGAAGGTTCTCATTCTTAAGAAGCTTTTCCGATTTAACGGGCTTGGCGTTCCGAGAATGAATCTGTTGGTCGAAAAGAGCGTTGCAAGGAGGAGGAGGGGTGGAATTCTCTTGCGGAAGTTCTTTGACCCAAGGGACAGAGGGCCAAGGAAAAGAGGCACTAGGCTCGACATAGACAAACCTATCAATCCAATTAGGAATGTTGGTAGAAATGTCGTTGATGAAGTGGGTGCCATTTCGGCTCTTCAAATAAAGGCCTCGACCTCGCTTCGAAGGGCCGTAGCAATAATGGAAAAAAGCAAGGTCAAATCGACCTAGGCGGATGTGGCAAAGGATGATGAAGGTGGTCATGAAACGGATGGCATTGGGAGGGAGTTGGTGTAGAGGATGCCCGAACCACTCGCAAATTTGGAGCAGCTCGGGACTTAGAGGAAAGCGAAGGCCAAGTTTAAATTGAATTTCGAAAAAGGTATAACAGTTTTCTGGAGGGTGGTTGTAGGTGTTAGAAGGGGAAGGGCTAATGAATGACTAGCCGGCAGGTTGGCCGATTTCATTAGGTTTTACCCAGCTGGTACAAGAACGGGAAGAATAAAAATGTTTGGAATGAGCTTTGGCGGGATTTTTGATCGAAGACTTCTTTGGAGGAGAGGGCGAAGTACCAGGTTGGGAAGAAGAAGGAGGAACGGTCGAAGATGTAGAGAAAGTAGGCTGAGAAGAAATGACATAGTCCTCCTCTGGTCATCCAACGAGCCAAAGGCAGGTCGACAACGGCGGAGGGGGATGTTATCCATGGTATCCCCGGAATTGGGAGAAGAAGCGCAGGCTGTGAAAACGATGGTGGGAACGGTATCGCCGGGGCGAAGGATGAAAAGAGGAACAACATCGAGTGCAGAGGGCAGTATTTGAACCGAAACAGAGGATGTGGTCGAAGTAGCGGAATCTGAAAAAAACAAGAAAGAAAAGAACAATATCAAAAAGAGGAATTTCGACGAAAAGAAAAGGGGGAGAGGAGAAGGTTTTCAAAGCTAGGGTTCTGCGAGGAGGTGATTTTGAAGAAATTAAAAAGGAAGAACAAGAATTTTGGAAGATTTTCGAAGAAAGGAGTAAAATTTACAGTGATTAGCAAGCGAACACAGGCACCCAACACACAAATTTACAACATTCAGTCAGCAAATTTCAGATACCCAATTCAAAAAATTCAAAACGCAAAATCTTAGGCACAGGAAACGTAAATTCAAGTGAGGAGCAACTTACTCATAATCGCAGATGAGAGAATTGATAAAACTTGAGGAGTGCAGGACGAATCACCGAGAAAAAATTTAGGGTTTTGTAGGAGACATTCTGAGCATATGAGGGTTTGAGAGTGCAGAGTTGGAAAAATTCTGAAAATTTACTTTGTGTTGGTTTTATATGGGGACTCAGTAAGATGTGGAAGAAGTAGCCCCGTTAGATGGGGATGAAATCGAATGGTTGGAGAAATTAAAGGATGCGGGATTCGAGAGAGTGTGAGACACGAGGAGGCGCAATCATTAAGATACCTGACAAATGCGGCAGATGCGACGCGTGGCAAAAAAGTAGACACGGCAGAAAGGATATGTGACAGGCGACTTTATTTCTAGGAATTAAGGAGGAATTATTTGAAAAAATGAGCGGGAAACCCGTCAGATGGTCGATACTGAATATAATATAACCCAGGAGAGCGGTGAGCACAAATTCACTCTTAGATCGAGTCATTTGGACTCGACCAGAGTGGGGAGGACTAGATGATATAGGATATTATACCTACAAGGCTAAACCGGTCTGCTGAACCGGTAGAAGAGGTCGTACCATAAAGAAGCCGAGCCAAGTGGCAGGAAGATCGAGCAGTCAACCAATCGACAAGTCAAGTAGTCGACCAATCCATCGCTCGACCAGATAAACGATCGAGCAATTTAGTCAACCTCAGCAGGTCGACCACCTCGCGGACCCAACATTCTACGGATCGGCCTAGTCGCAGGCGCGTGTGAGAGCCTCTAAAAGAATTCCAGGAGAATATTCACTCTATGTGCAAAAAGACACGTATCGAGAACGTATTGGATGATAGCGACAACCACCTCTGACAGCTCCCAACGTCCCGTGCCACCTCTGACATGTGCGCGGCGTGTTAGAGTATGGACGGGCAGCTTGGGCAGCCAACTCACCTTATCCGGGCAGCTATTAGGGTAAGTATCTCACCCGTATATAAAGGGGGTGAGCCTTTCTTCCTTAACACGATTTTTCCATTACTCAATTCCATTATACTTATACACATACTGACTTAAGCATCGGAGGCTCTTCACCAGACACAACCCCCGGTGTGAGAGTTACTTGCAGGTTTCCGGCGTTCTACTGGTGAGAAAAGGAATCGATCTACCTCAAACCGGACCAGGACGCTCGCGCCTGCATTAGAGTTGTTGTCTAAAATGGCTAATTTTTGGATATGTTTCTGTTCCACATGTTACCTTGCTGCAGTAAACATTTAAGAGTCACATTCGAACTGTAGCTATTTTAATTAACTTAATTCGATTTCTAGTCAGTTTTTGCTCGAATTATTTGAAATGGTTAGGAGCATGTCTAGGTGTTTTCATTTGGTGAAAATGTGTGATTTTCAGCCATTTTTATGCTGTAAAAATTTGAATTGAAAAGTCCAAGTGTAACGCCCCGTATTTTATTAACAAAGGAAATACTAGCTTTCAGTTTAAGCTAGCCTTTGTTAATAAATAGTCATGTTCAAGTTCAGTTGAACAATCAGTCATATCCTATGTTCGACTATTAGTCGATAAGCTGTTCGGTACTATTTCTAGTAACCGAATAAGTTTTCCAGATTTAATTCTAATTCGGAATTAATTATTCAGTCAGCGACATTTTGACGGTTTGTCAGTATAAATCATGGTTTTTGTTCCGATGTTATTTTTCGGAACTAATTCATTTCAGTTATTCCAGTCAGAATTACCGAAAACTATTTTCGACGTACCGTTTACGTTCGAAATAATTTGGTAATTTAGCAATTATGTTTAATTGGATAATTAGACATAATTAAGTGATTAATTTAACTTAATCACGAGATTAGCTAATTGCTCGGATTTTATCCCGAGTTCATGTTCATGACCGTGTGCATTTTAAGCCCAAGTGTTCAAGTCATGCATTTTTGCCGTGAGATATGCGCAAATGTTGGTGCATTTCGGTCCGAGTTCATGTGCATGGAAGCCGTGCGTTGCTAGGAGTTTGGTCCATGAGATTGTCCCCAAGTGCCGTGTACTCCATGTGGCGCCTCGGTCAAAGATTCTCCCCTCATTATCCGTGCGCCCTCATTGTCCTCTTGCGCCTCAAGATATCCGTGCTCCGCCCTTGTCATGTAGTGCATTGGTTCCAAGGTGGCCGTGGGAAATTGTGTTCGTCTTAGAGGCCGTGCATTGTCCACATGTTGGTACTTTGGCCGAGCATTTCTCTCCCTCGTGACATAGCATCTTCACGTGATTTTTTTTTTGGAGACCCAAGGTAAGCATGCATGTTGGACAAGTGTTCATAGCCTTGACCGAATGTCCCCCCTCACTCCCCATGCTTTCGGCTTCATACTTTAAGGAGTGTTAGAGGACTCTCCATCTCCTTTCCTCGCTTAAACTCCTCATGCCGAGAGATATAGAGAGTGTTGGGGAGAGTTGAGTGTGTTCTCGTGGGCAATTGCCGAGAGCACCACATGCATTGCCGAGGACCATCGCGTGTAAGCAGCAGCAGCCATCGCGCGCAACGCTCAGCGAGTACCGTACGCGAACAACACCAAACACGCAAGCAGCATGTCGCCCGCGAGCAGCGAGTCCGTCGCGTACCGCAAGTACCGCACGCCCCGAGTCGTTACGCGTCCGAGAGCCGTGCGCGTAGCAGCAGTCCGTCTCGGCAGTCAGCATCACGCATCGCTCGGCGGTCATCGCGAGCAGCGAGTACCGTACACGGCAGTCCGAAGACACGCATGCGCACACGCCGACGCATCGCACGCGGAGGCACGGCCGAGAGCGGTTTCAAGTCGTTCAACCTCTTGAGTTATTATAAGAGGTAAGTCCCGTCGACTTCTAACCGAGAATGTCAGCATGTTTATTAAGATGAATTTTGATGGTCATGCATGCGTGTTATAGCTATTGCCGTGCGCTCATAATATATGTTAAGTTATTATCCGAATCATGTTCTCATTTTCAAGCATTTCTCCGAACACTCTTGCATGCTTAGCCTCTATATGCAATTTCATGCTTAGTTTAACTCAATTGTTCGGGCAATTAATCATGTTACTAGTGCATTGGCCGAGAGGGGTGTGGTCGCACACCTAGTGCGCACCACGGGCCACCCGAGTACTATTGCATGTTATGTTCAAAACCTTCGACCACTATGTGTTATTATGTTCAGAAAAATCATGTTAAGTTCAGTTATATGTGAATTGCCGAGAGATTATGTAATTTGGTCGAAGAACGGCACGACGCCGTCGGCGGTGCACGGCGTGCCCGCCGCGGCCTTAGTTCAAGCTTTCATGTAAATTTCATGTTTTCAGCAAGTACGTGTTTATATGCTCATGTCATGCTAAATTAAATCAGTTTGTTCGGAAAACATTGCCGGACGGCCGGCAAGGGCCGGCCGTGGCCGCGCTGTCTGCACGCAGCGGCAGCAGCGC
>CACSLK010027524.1:16479-33644 GCA_902706635.1 Striga hermonthica | reverse complement strand
ATTTTTCGTTCTTGCCCCTATTTACCCTTAATTTCCTCGACTTTTTTAAACGTGTACGATTTTGCTTAAAAACACGCTGGGGCGATAAATATATGTTATCCACATCAAATAATGGTGTCGTGTTCGAAAACAAGTCTTCTTGCCCATATTTATCCTTATTTTCCTTGACTTTTTTAAACGTGTGCGATTTTTCTTCAAAACACGATAGGGCGATAAATATATGTTATCCACATCAAATAATGGTGTCGTATTCGAAAACAAGTCTTTCCAGAGACGTTGCTTACATTTTTCGTTCTTGCCCCCATTTACCCTTATTTTTCTCGACTTTTTTAAACGTGTACGATTTTACTTCAAAACACGATGGGGCGATAAATATATGTTATCCACATAAAATAATGGTGCCGTGTTCGAAAACAAGTATTTCCGGAGATGTTGCTTACATTTTCGTTTTTGCTTCTAGTTACCCTTATTTTTCTCGACTTTTTTAAACGTGTACGATTTTGCTTCAAAATACGATGGGACGATAAATATCTGTTATCCACGTCAAATAACGGTGCCATGTTCAAAAACAAGTCTTTCCGGAGATGTTGCTTACATTTTTTGTTCTTGCCCCTATTTACCCTTATTTCCCTCGACTTTTTTAAACGTGTACGAATTTTGCTTCAAAACACGATGGGGCGATAAATATTTGTTATGCACGTCAAATAATGGTGCCGAGTTCGAAAACAAGTCTTTCCGGAGACGTTGATTACATTTTTTGTTCTTGCCCTTATTTACCCTTATTTTCCTTGACTTTTTTAAATTTGTACGATTTTTCTTCAAAAGACGATGAAGCGATAAATTTATGTTATACACATCAAATAATGGTGTCGTGTTCGAAAACAAGTCTTTCCGGAGACGTTGCTTACATTTTTCGTCCTTGCCCCTATTTACCCTTATTTTCCTCGACTTTTTTAAACGTGTACGATTTTGCTTCAAAACACGATGGGACGATAAATATCTGTTATCCACGTCAAATATTGGTGTCGTGTTCGAAAACAAGTCTTTCCGGAGATGTTGCTTACATTTTTCGTTTTTGCCCTATTTACCCATATTTTCCTTGACTTTTTTAAACGTGTACGAATTTTGCTTCAAAACACGATGGGGCGATAAATATATCTTATCCACATCAAATAATGGTGCCGTGTTCGAAAAAAAGTCTTTTCGGAGACGTTGCTTACATTTTCGTTCTTGCCCGTATTTACCCTTATTTTCCTCAACTTTTTTAAACGTGTATGATTTTGCTTCAAAACACGATGGGGCAATAAATATTTGATATCCACATCAAATAATTGTGCCGAGTTCGAAAACAAGTCTTTCCGGAGACGTTGATTACATTTCTCGTTCTTGCCCTTATTTACCCTTATTTTTCTCGTATTTTTTAAATGTGTACGATTTTGCTTCAAAACACGATGGGGCGATAAATTTATGTTATCCACATCAAATAATGGTGTCGTCTTCGAAACAAGTCTTTCCGGAGACGTTGCTTACTTTTTTCGTCCTTGCCCCTATTTACCCTTATTTTCCTCGACTTTTTTAAACGTGTACGATTTTGCTTAAAAACACGATGGGGTGATAAATTTAAGTTATCCACATTAAATATTGGTGTCGTGTTCGAAAGCAAGTCTTTCCAGAGACGCTGCTTACATTTTCCGTTCTTGCCCCTATTTACCCTTATTTTCCTTGACTTTTTTAAACGTGTACGATTTTTCTTCAAAACACGATGAGGCGATAAATATAAGTTATCCACATCAAATAATGGTGCCGTGTTCGTAAACATGTCTTTCCAGAGACGTTGCTTATATTTTTCGTTCTTACCCCTATTTACCCTTATTTTTCTCGACTTTTTTAAACATGTACGATTTTGCATCAAAACACGATGGGGCGATAAATTTATTACCCACATCAAATAATGGTGCCGTGTTCAAAAACAAGTCTTTTCGGAGACGTTGCTTACATTTTTTTTGTAACGCCCCATTTGTTCAGGATTATTTTGAGAATATTATTTTATTTATTTTATTTCGTTTGAGATTATTTTATTTCGTGCTCGATTAGTATTTTTGTTGAATTACGTGATAGTAATTGCCTAGTTATGTTATTATTATATTTCCGTCGCGCTGGATAAAACATTTATATTTGAACCGATTGTCGAGCCGAGTGGAACATTTAGCTTTGGCAAGCCCCGCGACCAGCGCTTGCCCAAAGCCGCGCCCCATGCTCGCCCGCACCCACAAGCATAGTTGACCCATCGTCCCCCTCTTCTCTCTTTTCCATGTTAATTGCCCTTAATGTCCATGATTAATGACATGGAGGTTACACTTTAAAACTTCATGAAGAGAAGACCACCCCTTCTTCTTTCACTTCCCTATCTTCATCTTTCTTCCACTTCTTGAAATTTCAGAGCTTCCTCTACTTCCTTCTTTCATTTTTTCACCGGAAAATCCCGTCCTAAGCCTCGAGAAATCAACCACGCACATGCCACCCCGCGCACCGCACGCACGCCCCATTGCCGAGCCCCGTGACGCCCTGTTCTCGAGCCCCGTTGCTCATCCAACCGTTGTTCGAGCCTCCTCCTTGGCTGCTGTTCAACGCCCATTTCGACCACCAAAGGACTCTCATTCGACAAGCGAGCCGCCGTTAGACGCCGAGCCTGCCAAGCGGACGATTTCCCCACCCGTAGGATTCAACTGAGTTGTCTTCTTCTCCTTTGTTGTTGGTATTTTGTTAATCTCATATTATATTATTTAATTATATGATTATTTTTGAATATGTGAGTTTCTTGAATTAATTGAATTTATATGTTATTATATGGTTATTAGTGTATTGAATTATATGAGATCTATAAGGGTTAGTAGTGAACCTTCAAGATCTGATCGAAACTCGTGGATACCTCTTGGATTATGGAACTTCTTTGTGTCCTCATCACATTGGTCTTGACCTTGTGCATTTAGGACTTGTATTTTTCGAGATATGAATTTTTGAAGTCGGTGTCATTTCTGAAAATGGTTAAATGCATGATAAATTGTGTAGTGATCCAAAAATTCTGAGTTTTTCTTATGTTACTCCTGTGATGTATATTGAATTCGTGTATAAATTTCATAATTTTAGAGTTGAATTAATAGGGTAAATAATTATATGTTCATTTTGGCAGAATATTCAATAAATCACATAAAAACGATTTTTCATTATAAATGCATGAAACTTGGTTATTGTTCCTCTTTTATGTGATATTTGATCCAGTAAAATTATCAGAAAATTTTAGATTCAATAAGTTGTGTTTTTGTGAAAATCGGGTTTTTGGCTTAAAGTTGTTTTAATTTTAGAAAATTACATGCTGATGTTTTAAGCCTGGAATTTTTATATGTTGTTGTAATCATGATGTAGTATTTATGATAAAAATTTGATGTCTTGAAACATTGATATGATCAGAGGTTAAATTCATGTCCATAAATGCTGATTATTTTCATTGAGTTGTTATAAATGGCACACTTATGATTTGAAACTGAAAATTTGTGAATTTTCTTAGTTCAGCATGTAATATCATGTGTTCAATTTTTGGTTTAAAAAGTTTCTAGAATGACTTGTCATTTGATATAGTGTTCTACTTCTCCTAATTTTCTAAAAATTCGTTCATATTATCCAAGTGTGAATTTTTGTGAAAATTTGCTTATAAGATGTTACATTGTAGCTAAATGTTATGTGCTTAAAGTTTTGGAGTCAAACTCTAGGTTGGATTTTGAGATAACCGAGAGATGGCCTAAGTAGTGCCGGCAGCGCCGTGCACCACGCAAGCCAAGTCCGTAATCCGACTTTCGGACTTTCTTCCGAGCCTTTGGCCATAGTTGACCTTTTACTGATTATTTGACTTGGTCAACTAATTAATTGGCTATTATGTGATCTCCCCATACTTGGTTCTGAGTCGAGTCAAATGTTCCATAACTCCACGAGATTTTCCACGAGCCACTTAGTTGAAATGTTTCAACTAAGTTTAAGTGTTCATTGGATTGATTGTAATCGAGAGGCTATTTTGATTTCGTGTAGGTGTTTTGAGGTGTTGACCTCACCGCTTACTCGAGCCTCGCTTTATGTTTGTTGCTGCCTTCCAGGTGGGTTTACTTATAAAAATTATCTATGTTATACGTGTGTTTAAGTGTTTGGTTGGTATGATCAATGTATGCATGTGAACCATGTAACCTACTGATGTGAGTTGTTACGACCGTCGGTACGGTTGTCCCCGTCGAGTTACGGTATGGTTGCCCTTACGAGGCAAGTCTCCTTAAGACCTAATGAAAGGTCGTGTCTGTTACAGTGGCACGCACTCCCGTCGTTAGGGTTTATGCATCCCCATTCCGCGGCTAATGATAGATTTACACATGAGTGAGTTATTGTTGTGATTATTAGGAGACGAGACATGATGATGATTGATTTATATTCATACTGCGACCATACCATCTTTATATGTATTAATTATGTGCATAGTGGTGAGCACGCTTTTCATCTAGTGCACATCCCCACCTGCTCTTCACCGATGCAGGTTAAGCATGAGCTGGGTGACGAGAAGAGGCGAGTGGGTCGGTTATTTTATTTACTGCTTCCGTCTGAATAAATAAGGCTTTATGAACCTTTAAGTTGAGACTTGATTAAACCATTTTCCAGAACTTATGATTTGCTTGTTTTTGGAAACTTGTGGAACCCGGATGTTGGGTATTATGGTTTGGTTATATATTCATGTTGAGAATTATGTCTTGTGATGTGTTTTGGGTTAACGAAAACCATTTGTGAAAACCGGGTAATGAATCCCCGTGAGCCCAGATAAGACTTGGGTTATGAAAAATGTTGTTTAACACCCATTGAATTTCGGAAATGATTTTAAAAATTTACTACTGGTTTTTGGAAAGTCCGGAATTTCGGTAAAATCAAAGTGGGGTGTTACAGTATGGTATCAGAGCTAGTCTGCATTTCTGTAGACTATCTCTAGTGTTAGTGTATGTAATGACCATTGACCACTCGCTTTCGTCTCGCCACGCCAGTTCGAGGTATGAGTTTTGTTGTTTTATTTATTTTACATGGGGCTTAGGACTATCCGCCTTGTTATGTTTCGAATTCTAGTGTTTATTGGGTGAACTCTAGTCACATTTGGGTTTAATTATGAACCCCAGAAATTTATCTCTAAGTTTCGAGTTAGCACTTTGCGCGAGCTATCTCGTTAATAGTTGAGATTTGCGTATATACACCATAGCTTTTCTGGTGACCAACCTCAGGATGCCTTATTGAGATTAGATAACCGAGAAATTTTGAATGTGCGGGATCACTCAAACGTCTGGGGCAGCTGACAAATATACCGGAGTAACAGTGGTGAAATCCAATCTATGGAGTATGATGATTTTGATTTAAAACTTCGAACGAGTTATCAACCGATGCCAAGGAGCTCTGTTAATCGATGGAATTTTACTAACGCCAATCTCAAGGATGAACTGAGCAAGGAGTGGACGACTGACCGAGAAATCGAGATTGTGTGTTGATTATTAATTTTCCATTCTTGTGTATTATCTTTTAATCGGTTGTGAAATTTTATGTGTTTTATGTGTGAAACTAACTTTGTTTAGAGGCTTTGTATATAAATAAGGGTAAGCAGTCTGTTTTCTGCTAGACCTTATTTGTTGCAAGGTTGATGTTGTTGTTTGCGATAACTCCGAGTCCGTGTAATAGGAATTGCGAACGTCATTGCAACTCTCTTGGTATCGTAACCTGGAGGCCAATGATGATCATTTATCAGGTCGTTATCGACTCGTATGTTGCACCGAAAATGGTTTTCTTCGATCGGGAGTCTTTAATAATTGCAAAGAAGGTGTGTACCTTAAAAGATTATGAAGGATATTTTAAGGAGGGTAGTTGAGCCTGGAGCATGTGTATTGTGAGGCATATAACCGCTTATATTCTCAAATTTTCTTTTCATTGTAAACTTTTGCAAGTTTTTGTTCTTTAATCTCTTTTTTTTGGCCTTTGGGAGAATTTTCTTTCACTTCTTTGGGCTTTTAAATAAAAAAACCCTTAAAAACCTTGCCTTTGTTCTTGTTCGCTTGAGTTTCGAGATCAAGTTTATGACCTGATGTACTAATTAAGAAAAGTGTTTCTGGCTTCCTGCTTGTCTTTTATCATTCTTTCAGTTGTGTTTGGAGATTCCATTCATCCGAACCAAATTATCTATATCGTTATTGATGACAAGTTGAATCATTTCTGAGACGCACCAATCATCCGAATACATCTATGAGTAGTCCGGAGAAACTGCAAAGAAGGCCACCAGACGAGAAAGCGAGATACGACCAACCGGAATACTAGAGGAGCCAATCGATTTTGTGGTAATGAAGGCTACACATCGACAATCGTAAACCTAACTGATAGACGAGGAAGGATGGTCAACTACTATCGCGAAGTGAAGACTTTCCCAAACATCTAAAGACAACTACAAAATCTCTGAAGATCGATCCGAGACCCAATGTATCATTAACAGAAATCGAGGAATCGACGTATCAAAACGGACTCTGGAAACCGATGGATATATCTGCAATCAAATAGTGATTCTTTCTGTGCTACTCAACGCAATGGTGACTGTGACAAAATATCTAGTGGTAATTCTGCAGCGATGATATAAATTAAGAACTCCGAGATGTAGCGGGAAATAACCGAAGACGTGATCGATGTCATTTCGATGAAAGAAGACTCTCGCCTAGACCTTGAGGTGTAAACTCTGGGCAGTGCAGATGAGTAGAGCTCGTTCATGACTGCTGACACAATTAGCTACCGGAGGAAGAGCTAACGTGACGGCCGACGTTGTTAGTCGGAAGAGTCGAAGTGAGCTAACTAGTTGGTGTCTCGAAGGAGCCGCTGACCTAGTACCATTCTCGACTGGAGAGCCTCATTCGTTTCCTTTGAGGATTTTGCTTGTCTTCAGCATTGAGTCTTTTGTGTGTTAGTGTGTGTTATACCCTGCTATTTTTTAGACCTTGAAACTTTTGAATTCGTCTAAGACCAAAAAGTTTGTCTGATCTAAACCCCATTGGTATAAACGTTTTAGTGGAAGATTCTTTTCTTGCTATTGCTTTAGCCTATGTCAAATCCCAATTCAAAAAATTTTCATTTTTGAGAAAATCCATGGATCAAATTTTTCTATTCAAACCTTGAACTGAAAACCGACCCTGACTGGGTGTAGCCACGTAGTGGTGGTCAAGCGTGTACCCCCGTGTTGATAGACGAGAGGTTTGTGCACGGCCGATCGTTGACTCACACGCAAGCTGCAGCTGCCATCACCAGAGACACGGAACTCCCAGGCCAGCGTGATTGGCCAAACCTTGACCTTGCGGCTGGTTTCTGAATAGGTGCACGCGAGTGTCCTGGCGCCCCGCATATGCAGCGCCTGCGAGCGTGTAGCCATTCGGAGGACAGTGCATTAACAACTCAAACGTCAATCTTATTTTTCTTTGGGACGGTTTGACCACCGAGAGTACCAAATTCCACCGTACCATGTTTGCATCCTTAGTGTTGATGAGGAAGCGTGACCGATAGGTTTCCTATGCCTATACGAAGATTCCTCGAGATGGCAAAATAGGAGATTTGTGTTGTCAGCAAACGGAGCCATGAGGGGCTACGTTTGTGTCGCAGAATCGTGTGTTGTTAGTATGAGTATAGCGAGGCTATATTCCGTGCATGGTTGCACCTTTACCGTGACAATTGCTTCGGCAAGAAGTCACGAGTGTGTCGAGATTGTGGGTAAGTTATTGGCGTGACTCGGGCACCATGCTGAAACTCAACTCCACGCATCGACCACGATTGTTTGACTGAGGATATCACGGTCGAGACACTATGAGACCTGTTGAGGTCGTATGTGCATGTTGGGTGATGCGTTTTACGATTTCTCACCTTGGGTGAGCCGTTTTGTGTTTTGAACGAGTATATGGATGGTACCGTTCGAGTTTTCCCCTTCTGTATGATTAGAGGTGTGATATGCCTCGGTTTGGGGAAATGAAGATCCGCTGTTGTGAGCAGTTAGTCCTTTGAAATCCTTACTCAAGTCGTTGACTTGGATTATCAGCTAGCTTTACCACCAGATTTGCCAAGGGTGCATGATGTGTTTATGTCTCGATGTTGCGTAGAGATGTACATGACCCGGATTACGTGGTGGACTTCGGCGAACTGTGGGTCGAGCGAGACCTTACCTATGAGAAGGTACCGATGACCATTTTAGATCAAGGTGTCTATCGACTGAGGAACCGGGCAGTGAGCCTTAGGAAGGTGTTGTGGGGCTGACATGACGAGTCCGAGATGACTTGAGAGACGGATGCCGAGATTAGGGGGAGATTCCCGAACTTATTGTTTTGGAGGTCTGTGTATTCTGTTAGTTCGTTAGTTCCTTTTGTATACGAATTCCAAGGTCGGAATTCCTTTTAAGGTGGGTAGATTGTAACGCCCCATTTGTTCAGGATTATTTTGAGAATATTATTTTATTTATTTTATTTCCTTCGAGATTATTTTATTTCATGCTCGATTAGTATTTTTGTTGAATTACGTGATAGTAATTGCCTAGTTGCGTTATTATTATATTTTCGTCGCGCTGGATAAAACATTTATATTCGAACCGATTGTCGAGCCGAGTGGGACATTTAGCTTTGGCAAGCCCCGCGACCCGCACTTGCCCGAAGCCGCGCCCCACGCTCGCCCGCACCCGCAAGCACGGTCGACCCATCGACCCCCTCTTCTCTCTTTTGCATGCATGTGCATAGCTTTTGAATTTAAATTGTAACTTCCTCCTACTTAAAATAAGATTTTATGTCCATGTTAATTGCCCTTAATGTCCATGATTAATGACATGGAGGTTACACTTTAAAACTTCATGAAGAGAAGACCACCCCTTCTTCTTTCACTTCCTCTACTTCCTTCTCTCATTTTTTCATCGGAAAATCCCGTCCTAAGTCTCGAGAAATCAACCGCGCACATGCCACCCCGCGCACCGCACGCCCGCCCCATTGCCGAGCCCCGTGACGCCCCGTTCTCGAGCCCCGTTGCTCATCCAACCGTTGTTCGGGCCCCCTCCTTGGCTGCTGTTCAACGCCCATTTCGACCACCAAAGGACTCTCATTCGTCAAGCGAGCCGCCGTTAGACGCCGAGCGAGCCAAGCGGATGATTTCCCCGCCCGTAAGATTCAACTGCGCTGTCTTCTTCTCCTTTGTTGTTGGTATTTTGTTAATCTCATATTATATTATTTAATTATATGATTATTTTTTAATATGTGAGCGTCTTGAATTAATTGAATTTATATGTTATTATATGGTTATTAGTGTATTGAATTATATGAGATCTATAAGGGTTAGTAGTGAACCTTCAAGATCTGATCGAAACTCGTGGATACCTCTTGGATTATGGAACTTCTTTGTGTCCTGATCACATTGGTCTTGACCTTGTGCATTTAGGATTGTATTTTTCGAGATATGAATTTTTTAAGTCGGTGTCATTTCTGAAAATGGTTAAATGCATGATAAATTGTGTTGTGATCCAAAAATTCTGAGTTATTCATATGTTACTCCTGTAATGTATATTGACTTCGTGTATAAATTTCATAATTTTTAGAGTTGAACTAATAGGGTAAATAATTATATGTTCATTTCGGCAGAATATTCAATAAATCACATAAAAACGAGTTTTCATTATACATGCATGAAACTTAGTTATTGTTCCTCTTTTATGTGATATTTGATCCAGTAAAATTATCAGAAAATTTTAGATTCAATTAGTTGTGTTTTTGTGAAAATCGGGTTTTTGGCTGAAAGTTGTTTTAATTTTAGAAAATTACATGTTGATATTTTAAGCCTGGAATTTTTATATGTTGCTGTAATCATGATGTAGTATTTATGATTAAAAATTGATGTCTTGAAACATTGATATGATCAGAGGTTAAATTCGTGTCCATAAATGCTGATTAATTTCATTGAGTTGTTATAAATGGCACACTTATGATTTGAAACTGAAAATTTGTGAATTTTCTTAGTTCAGCATGTAATATCATGTGTTCAATTTTTGGTTTAAAATTTTCTATAATGACTAGTCATTTGATATAGTTTTCTACTTCTCCTAATTTCCCATAAATTCGTTCATATTATCCAAGTGTGAATTTTTGTGTAAATTTGCTTATAAGATGTTACATTGTAGCTGAATGTTATGTGCTTAAAGTTTTGGAGTCAAACTCTAGGTTAGATTTGTAGATAACCGAGAGATGGCCTAAGTAGTGCCGGCAGCGCCCTGCACCACGCAAGCCAAGTCCGTAATCCGACTTTCGGACTTTCTTCCGAGCCTTTGGCCATAGTTGACCTTTTACTGATTATTTGACTTGGTCAACTAATTAATTGGCTATTATATGATCTCCCCATACTTGGTTCTGAGTCGAGTCAAATGTTCCATAACTCCACGAGATTTTCCACGAGCCACTTAGTTGAAATGTTTCAACTAAGTTTAAGTGTTCATTGGATTGATTGTAATCGAGAGGCTATCTTGATTTCGTGTAGGTGTTTTGAGGTGTTGACCTCACCGCTTACTCGCACCTCGCTTTATGTTTGTTGCTGCCTTCCAGGTGGTTTTACTTATAAAAATTATCTATGCTATACGTGTGTTTAAGTGTTTCGTTGGTATGATCAATGTATGCATGTGAACCATGTAACCTACTGATGTGAGCTGTTACGACCGTCGGTACGGTTGTCCCCTGTCGAGTTACGGTACGGTTGCCCTTGCGAGGTAAGTCTCCTTAAGACCTAATGAAAGGCCGTGTCCGTTACAGTGGCACACACTCCCGTCGTTAGGGTTTATGCATCCCCTTTCCGCGGCTAATGATAGATGTGCACATGAGTGAGTTATTGTTGTGATTATTAGGAGACGAGACATGATAATGATTGATTTATATTCATACTGCGACCATACCATCTTTACATGTATTAATTATGTGCATAGTGGTGAGCACGCTTTTCATCTAGTTCTTATCCGCACCTGCTCTTCACCGATGTAGGTTAAGCAGGAGCTGGGTGACGAGAAGAGGTGAGTGGGTCGGTCATTTTATTTACTGCTTCCGTCTGAATAAATAAGGCTTTATGAACCTTTAAGTTGAGACTTGATTAAACCAGTTTCCAGAACTTATGATTTGCTTGTTTTTGGAAACTTGCGGAACCCGGATGTTGGGTATTATGGTTTGGTTATATATTCATGTTGAGAATTATGTCTCGTGATGTGTTTTGGGTTAACGAAAACCATTTGTGAAAACCGGGTAATGAATCCCCGTGAACCCAGATAAGACTTGGGTTATGAAAAATATTGTTTAACACCCATTGAATTTCGAAAATGATTTTAAAAATTTACTACTGTTTTTTGGAAAGTCCGGAATTTCGGTAAAATCAAAGTGGGGTGTTACATTTTTGGTCTTTCCCTTATTTACCCTTATTTTCCTCAACTTTTTTAAACGTGTACGATTTTTCTTCAAAACACGATGGGGTGATAAATATATGTCATACACATCAAATAATGGTGTCGTGTTTGAAAACAAGTCTTTCCGGAGACGTTACTTTCATTTTTCGTTCATGCCCCTATTTACCCTAATTTTCCTCGACTTTTTTAAACGTGTACGATTTTGGTTCAAAACACGATGGGACGATAAATATCTGTTATCCACGTCAAATATTGGTGCGGTGTTCGAAAGCAAGTCTTTCCGAAGATGTTGCTTACATTTTTCGTTCATGCCCCTATTTACCCTTATTTTCCTCGACTTTTTTAAACGTGTACGAATTTTGCATCAAAACACGATGGGGCGATAAATTTATTACCCACATCAAATAATGGTGCCGTGTTCGAAAACAAGTCTTTCCGGAGACGTTGCTTACATTTTTTTTGTAACGCCCCATTTGTTCAGGATTATTTTGAGAATACTATTTTATTTATTTTATTTCGTTCGAGATTATCTTATTTCGTACTCGATTAGTATTTTTGTTGAATTACGTGATAGTAATTGCCTAGTTATGTTATTATTATATTTTCGTCGCGCCGGATAAAACATTTATATTTGAATCGATTGTCGAGCCGAGTGGGACATTTAGCTTTGGCAAGCCCCGCGACCCGCGCTTGCCCAATGCCGCGCCCCATGCTCTCCCGCACCCGCAAGCACGGTTGACCCATCGACCCCCTCTTCTCTCTTTTGCATACATGTGCATGGCTTTTGAGTTTAAATTGTAACTTCCTCCTACTTAAAATAAGATTTTATGTCCATGTTAATTGCCCTTAATGTCCATGATTAATGACATGGAGGTTACACTTTAAAACTTCATGAAGAGAAGACCACCCCTTCTTCTTTCACTTCCCTATCTTCATCTCTCTTCCACTTCTTGAAATTTCAGAGCTTCCTCTTCTTCCTTCTCTCATTTTTTCACTGGAAAATCCCGTCCTAAGTCTCGAGAAATCAACCACGCACATGCCACCCCGCGCACCGTACGCACGCCCCATTGCCGTGCCCCGTGACGCCCTGTTCCCGAGCCCCGTTGCTCATCCAACCGTTGTTTGAGCCCCCTCCTTGGCTGCTGTTCAACGCCCATTTCGACCACCAAAGGACTCTCATTCGACAAGCGAGCCGCCGTTAGACGCCGAGCGAGCCAAGCGGACGATTTCCCCACCCGTAGGATTCAACTGAGCTATCTTCTTCTCCTTTGTTGTTGGTATTTTGTTAATCTCATATTATATTATTTAATTATATGATTACTTTTGAATATGTGAGTTTCTTGAATTAATTGAATTTATATGTTATTATATGGTTATTAGTGTATTGAATTATATGAGATCTATAAGGGTTAGTAGTGAACCTTCAAGATCTGATCGAAACTCGTGGATACCTCTTGGATTATGGAACTTCTTTGTGTCCTGATCACATTGGTCTTGACCATGTGCATTTAGGACTTGTATTTTTCGAGATATGAATTTTTGAAGTCGGTGTCATTTCTGAAAATGGTTAAATGCATGATAAATTGTATAGTGATCCAAAAATTCTGAGTTTTTCTTATGTTACTCCTGTGATGTATATTGAATTCGTATATAACTTTCATAATTTTTAGAGTTGAATTAATAGGGTAAATAATTATATATTCATTTTGGCAGAATATTCAATAAATCACATGAAAACGATTTTTCATTATAAATGCATGAAACTTGGTTATTGTTCCTCTTTTATGTGATATTTGATCCAGTAAAATTATCAGAAAATTTTAGATTCAATAAGTTGTGTTTTTGTGAAAATCGGGTTTTTGGCTAAAAATTTGATGTCTTGAAACATTGATATGATCAGAGGTTAAATTCGTGTCCATAAATGCTGATTATTTTCATTGAGTTGTTATAAATGGCACACTTATGATTTGAAACTAAAAATTTGTGAATTTTCTTAGTTCAGCATGTAATATCATGTGTTCAATTTTTGGTTTAAAATTTTCTAGAATGACTAGTCATTTGATATAGTGTTCTACTTCTCCTAATTTCCCAAAAATTCGTTCATATTATCCAAGTGTGAATTTTTGTGTAAATTTTCTTATAAGATGTTACATTGTAGCTGAATGTTATGTGCTTAAAGTTTTGGAGTCAAACTCTAGGTTGGATTTTGAGATAACCGAGAGATGGCCTAAGTAGTGCCGGCAGCGCCGTGCACCACGCAAGCCAAGTCCGTAATCTGACTTTCGGACCTTCTTCCGAGCCTTTGGCCATAGTTGAGCTTTTACTGATTATTTGACTTGGTCAACTAATTAATTGGCTATTATGTGATCTCCCCATACTTGGTTCTGAGTCGAGTCAAATGTTCCATAACTCCACGAGATTTTCCACGAGCGACTTAGTTGAAATGTTTCAACTAAGTTTAAGTGTTCATTGGATTGATTGTAATTGAGAGGCTATTTTGATTTTGTGTAGGTGTTTTGAGGTGTTGACCTCACCGATTACTCGAGCCTCGCTTTATGTTTGTTGCTGCCTTCCAGGTGGGTTTACTTATAAAAATTATCTATGCTATACGTGTGTTTAAGTGTTTGGTTGGTATGATCAATGTATGCATGTGAACCATGTAACCTACTGATGTGAGCTGTTACGGCCATCGATACGGTTGTCCCCGTCGAGTTACGGTACGGTTGCCCTTGCGAGGCAAGTCTCCTTAAGACCTAATGAAAGGCCGTGTCCGTTACAGTGTCACGCACTCCCGTCGTTAGGGTTTATGCATCCCCTTTCCGCGGCTAATGATAGATGTGCACATGATTGAGTTATTGTTGTGATTATTAGGAGACGAGACATGATGATGATTGATTTATATTCATACTGCGACCATACCATCTTTATATGTATTAATTATGTGCATAGTGGTGAGCACGCTTTTCATCTAGTGCTCATCCCCACCTGCTCTTCACCGATGCAGGTTAAGCAGGAGCTGGGTGACGAGAAGAGGCGAGTGGGTCGGTCATTTTATTTACTGCTTTCGTCTGAATAAATAAGGCTTTATGAACCTTTAAGTTGAGACTTGATTAAACCATTTTCCAGAACTTATGATTTGCTTGTTTTTGGAAACTTGTGGAACCCGGATGTTGGGTATTATGGTTTGGTTATATATTCATGTTGAGAGTTATGTCTCGTGATGTGTTTTGGGTTAACGAAAACCATTTGTGAAAACCGGGTAATGAATCCCCGTGAGCCCAGATAAGACTTGGGTTATGAAAAATGTTGTTTAACACCCATTGAATTTCAGAAATGATTTTAAAAATTTACTACTGGTTTTTGGATAGTCCGGAATTTCGGTAAAATCAAAGTGGGGTGTTACAATATGGTATCAGAGCTAGTCTGCGTTTCTGTAGACTATCTCTAGTGTTAGTGTATGTAATGGCCATTGACCACTCGCTTTCGTCTCGCCACGCCAGTTCGAGGTATGAGTTTTGTTGTTTTATTTATTTTACGTGGGGCTTAGGACTATCCGCCTTGTAATGTTTCGAATTCTAATGTTTATTGGGTGAACTCTAGTCACATTTGGGTTTAATTATGAACCCTAGAAATTTCTCTCTAAGTTTCGAGTTAGCACTTTGCGCGAGCTATCTCGTTTTTTTTTTTTCGAAACGATAGGGGATATATTAAACTCAAACAAGACAAGTTTAAAGGTACAAGCCAACATCAGAACTGAAAAAGAAACCTGAGAGGACACGCATAAAGCGGCCTAGAACCTCGAAACGGAAGAAAGAAAAAACCAAGACTAAACTAGAAAAGAAACACCCTCCACTGCCCAAAAGCCTAGAGGTGACAAAGAAACTAGCAACCTACAACAAAACAAAGCCAACTAGAACAGCAACAAAGCCAAAAAATCCTAAAGCTGAGAAAAATCAGTCCATTCTTGAAGAGCTGCCTGCAGGGTAACATGGATTGGCAGATGAACATTTTGAAAAATACAAAGGTTGCGCGTCTTCCAGAGCCACCAGAGGATGTACATAGTGAGTTGGATTCTTGCCTCCGATGTGTCTGAGCTGTCAATGGAACATATGTTCATCCACCAACATCTAAAAGAAGAGTCATAAGCTGGCTGCAAATTCCAGGATACAGGTGCAATTTTCCAAAGCTTAGAAGCTCTATCACAGTGGAATAAAACATGTAAAACTGTCTCAGGACCTGCTCCACAAATGCTGCAAACCACATCTAAGTTCAGACCTTTCTTAATCAGATTAGTGCTAACAGGTAGCACCCCAGTAATGCATTTCCAGATGAATAACTTCACTTTATTTACAATTTTCACCTTCCAGAGCCTCTGACTGATCTTGAGAAATGGTTTCCCACCCATACTGCTGCAAGTGGGGATATCAAGAGCAAGGAACTTCTGCTGGGATAGAAAGTGGTATGTACTTGAAACAGAAAAATCTCCTTTCTTGCTAAATTTCCAGTACTGTTTGTCCTGGTGACCAGGTTTTAAAGTCTTGATATCAAGAATGGCCTTACTGTCTTGTTCATTGAACACATTGTTGATTAGCCAAGAGTTCCACTCTAAACCAGATTCAGAGATGAGTTCTCTTACCCACACAAGATGACCCCTTGCAATGTCAATCAAAGAAGGTTTGGCTTTCATCAGCCCAGGCACCAAGTTAACATCATCCACTCTAGTGGAAGCACCACTTCTAATTTCTACTGCAAAACCTTTGGCAAAGGTAGAGATGACCCCATGCCAGTTTGACCAAAGCCAAGAACAACTATTTTGTTTCTCAGCATCAAAGATAGAACAATCAGGAAAATACCTGTCCTTTAAGATTCTGCTAACAAGCAAGTTGGGCTGAGATGTAATCCTCCACAATTGCTTACAAATCAGAGCAGTGTTGAAAAGATTAAGATCCAGGAATCCCAAACCCCCATTTTCTTTTGAGAGAGATAGCAACTTCCAAGACTTCCAATGAATGCCTTGGCCTTGTTCTTCACCAGTACTCCACCAGAACTTTGAGCAGAGGCTAGAGATTTTATCACAAACAGCTTTTGGAAGCATGAAGCAAGACATAGTGAAGGTTGGGAGAGCCTGAAGGACAGCTTTGATTAGAACAGCTTTACCTGCTTGACTTAATAGCTTAGATCTCCAACTTTCTAATTTGCTCTGAACAGAATCAACAATGTACTGAAATGTGTCAATTTTTGATTTGCCAATGCCCAAAGGAACACCTAGATACCTTGTTGATCTGTGTTTGATAATTCCAGATAGAGCAGAGCAAATTCTACTTTGAAGGATGTCAGGAGTTTTCCTACTGAAGAAAATAGTAGATTTACTCAAATTGACAGTTTGACCAGTGAAGATCTTGTACCTCTCAAGGATAGACAGAATAGAGTTGACCTGGTCCAGAGAAGCCTTGCAGAAAAGCAAAGAGTCATCTGCAAAGAGCAGATGGGAGATAGCAGGACCATTAGCAGAGATCCTTAACCCAGTGAGCTTCCCAGATTGGGTTGCGTTGGTGACAAGAGCAGAAAGAACTTGAGCCACTATGAGAAAAAGATAGGGGGAAAGAGGATCCCCCTGTCTTATTCCTCTTGAGGGAGTCACAAAGCCACTGACCTCCCCATTCAC
>CACSLK010027475.1:10102-23727 GCA_902706635.1 Striga hermonthica | reverse complement strand
CTAACTGCCCGTCCGTACACACCAAACGCGTGTGTCAGAGGTAGCCGTCGCCACTATCGCCTGCGCCAATCCTCTTTGGACGCGTGTCCTCTTGCACATGGGGTAGGCTGTCAGAGGTGGTTATTGCTATCCACCACTGCCTTCTCGACACGTGTCTCCCTGCACATGGTGTAAATATTCTCCTGGAATTCTGTCAGAGGCTTCCTTCACGCGCCTATGACTAGGCCAAATAGCGTGGTGTTAAGTCCTCGAAGTAATCGACCTTTTAAGGTCGAATAGGTTGCTCGATCAAGCATCTGGTCGAAGGATAGTTTGGTCGACAGCCTTGCTTGGTCGACTTGTTGACTACTCGATTTCTTCGGCTTCCTTATAATACGACCTCCTCGACCGGTTAACAGACCAGTTCAGCCTTGTGGATATAATATCTCATATCACTCGTGATCAATTGGATTTACTCGCGTGATGGTTTGATTGATTTGCGAGCATATTATGTGATTTATGCATAAAACTTAATTGAATTATCCTTGTGCGATATCCTATTTATTCATGGAGATTAATTTTCTTATTCATGGAGATACTTGCTCTACTCGTGGAGACGATATTCGATTTATTCGCGAATACTACGTTATTTATTCGTAAGAGCTACTTAAGTTATCCTTGGGAGTTATCTGATTTGCTCGTGAAAAATTACTGGATTTATTTATGGAATTACTTGATTCATTCGATTTGTTCGTGGATTTATTTGATTTATGCATGGGATTATTCGACTTGCTCGCGATGTATGACTGGATTTACTCTTGAAAATTTTTAACTGGTTTGTTGAGATAATGCTTGATATATTCACAAAGATGTTACTCGACCGATTCGAGCAAATATTTGCATAGAATGATTGCGCAAGTATTCGATCTATTCGTGGATTCAATCGATTTATTCATAGAATGATTGTTTATTTGAGGATAAACGCGGGTCATAATTTTAAACTGAGAATATTTTGCGATCGTACTTGGCGTGCGGTGGATATGCTTATCACTCTCGCATCGGTGGGCTTGAGGACATGAATTAAATAATTGGTTATTTTGATATATGCGGAGTATTTCATTTGGATTTTCATGAGCGCATGTGGAATTTTGTTTGAATTAAATTGCCCATAATTTTCTGAGCGTGTCATTGCTAGAACATGCCTTGAATCGAGAAGATAGTGATGTGTTCGTATTTGATCTCTTATTTTTCTCGTATGAGAAATGATAAAATGGATGACGTGAATATAATGTTGATAACGACATCTCTTTGAATTCTTGTCGAGGAACCCACGGGACGATGCAAGTCTTGACAAATTATTGAGACAAATGTTAGTGTGTCGAGGACAAAATGAGCGAGCACGAATCTATCAATGTGAGATGACAATGGAGGTTAAGTTTTGATGATGCTAATCACCGATGGCAATCTTGGAGACAGAAATCAAGATTCTTTTGGTAAGGTTAGATAATTCCCAGGGTATTCTCGACTTTAAGGTACACAATTAATCTCAACTCTCGACATCTGTTTTGGTCGACATGATTTATCAACGCATTGCATTTCTTAGCACTCTTTCTTAGAGAAATGTGCACCATTCGATTATATTATGGAGAAATGTTGTTGGGATCGCGACTTACATGGATATGTTTCGAATCATTGTTTGGATAATTGACAAAATGCAGAAAAAGTGGTATATGCAAAACCTTGAACAGAAATCTGACATGACGAAGGCATTCGGGCTGGCCAGTCTCGAGTCTCTAAGACTAAGGAACTTGGTAGTAGGATGAACTCATTTTAATTTTCACTTGCTACGTTCGTTCGTTTGATGATTGTAGGTTTATGCGGAGAATGCATTGTCGAATTATTTATTGAACTCTTGGTTTTGTGAAATTCTGGTCTATCGTACATTCGAGTGAATATTTATATCCTTTATTATCGGGATAAGGAGCTTAATTATAGATTATGGTGTGATATAGTAACACGTGGATATGTTTGACCGTTCTGATGCATCTATTGTCATTACTGCTATTGGAATCGTAAATTGAATGATATGAATAGACTACAACTCATGAACTTTTCTTGATATTTGATGAGGAAAACACATGAACAAGTGTACTGATATTTAGATACAACATGGACTGCTTTGTTTAAATAAGGAATGGATAGCATGGAATAACTGAGTGGATTCTCGACAAAGCTACGAAGCTTACGACTACGAAGTCGATTTAAACAACTACGAAGTTGTATCTCGAGTGGAATCTCGGCAAAGGCTACAAAGCCTACGACTACGAAGTTGATCTAAACAACTACGAAGTTGTATGACTCGAGTGGAATCTCGGCAAAGGCTACGAAGCTTACGACTACGAAGACGATCTAAGCAACTACGAAGTTGCATGCCTCAAGTGGAATCTCGGCAAAGGCTATGAAGCCTACAACTACGAAGTCGATCTAAACAACTACGAAGTTGTATGCCTCGAGTGGAATCTCGGCAAAGGCTACGAAGCCTACGACTATGAAGTCGATCTAAACAACTATGAAGTTGTATGCCTCGAGTGGAATCTCGGCAAAGGCTACGAAGCCTGCGACTACGAAGTCGATTTAGTTGTATCTCGAGTGGAATCTCGAGAAAGGCTACGAAGCCTACGACTACGAAGTCGATCTAAACAACTACGAAGTTGTATGCCTCGAGTGGAATCTCGGCAAAGGCTACGAAGCCTACGACTATGAAGTCGATCTAATCAACTATGAAGTTGTATGCCTCCAGTGGAATCTCGGCAAAGGCTACGAAGCCTGCAACTACGAAGTCGGTCTAAACAACTACGAAGTTGTAACTTGAGCGGATTCTTGGCAAAGGCTACGAAGCCTGCGACTACTAAGTCGATCTAAACAACTACGAAGTTGTAACTTGAGCGGATTCTTGACAAGGCTACGAAGCCTATGACTACGAAGTCGTTTTAAACAACTAAGAAGTTGTAACTCGAGTGGTATCTCGAATAGGTTACGAAGCCTACGAATATGAAGTCGACCTACACAACTACGAAGTTGTGATTTCTGAGTAGAATCTCGAGAAAGGTTACGAAGCCTACGACTACGAAGTCGACCTACACAACTACGAAGGTGTGATTTTCGAGTGGAATCTCAAAAAAGGCTACGAAGCCTACAACTACAAAGCCGACCTACACAACTACGAATTTGTGAATTTTGAGTGGAATCTCGAAAAAGGCTACGAAGCTCACGACTGCGAAGTCGACCTACACAACTACGAAGTTGTGATTTTGGAGATGATAAAGGCCTCCGGGCTGGGTGGTTCACCATGATTCAAACTCGTCGAACGAACATGGTCGTATATGTCGACCACCCCTTCGAGGGTGGGCATGCGTTCAAGGAAAAACACGTCGAACGAAGATGGTCGTATGTGTCGACCACCCTTTCGAGGGTGGGCATGCGTTCAAACCTAGATTATCGATTGTTATCATAGTGTTGTTTTTCGACCTCAGTGGAAGGCCGAGTGTATCGATTACGGCTCGAGCATGTTGATGTTGATTCTTGCTTGATTTTGTCGAAATTGTATTTTGACCTCGGTGGAAGGTCGAGTATATTCATTATTGCTTGAGCAGGTTGATGATTTGTACTTGAATTTAATTTTGTCAAAATTGTATTTCGACCTCGGTGGAAGGTCGAGTATATTAATTATTGCTTGAGCAGGTTGATGATTTGTATTTGAATTTAATTTTGTCGAAATTGTATTCGACCTCGGTGGAAGGTCGAGTATATTCATTATTGCTTGAGCAGGTTGATGATTTGTATTTGAATTTAAATTTGTCGAAATTGTATTTCGACCTCGGTGGAAGGTCGAGTATATTCATTATTGCTTGAGCAGGTGGATGATTTGAATTTGAGCTTGATTTTGTCGAAATTGTATTTCGACCTCCGTGGAAGGTCGAGTATATTCATTATTGCTTGAGCAGGTTGATGATTTGAATTTGAGCTTGATTTTGTCGAATTGTATTTCGACCTCGGTGGAAGGTCGAGTACATTCATTATTACTTGAGCAGGTTGATGATTTAAATTTGAACTTGATTTTGTCGAAATTGTTTTTCGACCTCAGTGGAAGGTCGAGTATATTCATTATTGCTTGAACATGTCGATGATTAGAATTTGAGCTTGATTTTGTCGAAATTGTATTTCGACCTCTGTGGAAGGTCGAGGATACTCCTTATTGCTCGAGCAGGTTGATTGCTTTTCACTTGGTGATGTATTATCGAATTTATTTTTCGACCTCGGTGGCAGGTTGAGTGTATTTATTATTGCTCGAGCAAGTTGACATTTTAATTTGACTTCGTTTTGTCAAATGCGATTTTTCGACGTGAGAGAGGAGTCAGGACTTTCAGTCTTTGAGAGGATACATAACAGGCTTGAATTTCAAATCTTGAACTAGGGGGCGACAGGATGAGGTAACCGGAAAGATTTATTATTAATTGACAAAGCAGAATGTGTAAGTTCAAATTTTCAAATTCAAGACTTTAGGAAATCGGGCATATGGTTTTCGACTTCAGTCTCGGTTTTTGACTTTAACGGTGGATCACTCGACTTCAACCTCAGAGGTCTTTCAATTTGCGGCCTCCGACCTCAACGGTCTCTCGACTCTCGATTCGAGGCTTTCGACCTCAATGGTCTCTCGATTCTCGATTCGAGGTTTTCGACCTCAGCGGTCTCTTGAATCACGGCTTTCGACCTCAGCGGTCTCTCGATTCTTGACTTTTGACTTCATCAGCGACTACTCGATTTTCAGTTTTTGACCTCAGCGGTCTCTCGAATCTCGGCTTTCGACCTCAGCGGTCTCTCGATTCTGGACTTTTGACTTCATCGGCGACTACTCGATTTTCGGTTTTCGACCTCAGCGGTCTCTCAATTACTCGATTTTTGGTTTTCGACCTCAACGGTCTCTCGACTCTTGGTTCTCGGTTTTCGACCTCAACGGTCTCTCGACTCTCAATTTTCGGTTTTTGACCTCAACGGTCTCTCGACTCTTGGTTCTCGGTTTTCGACCTCAACGGTCTCTCGATTCTCGATTCGGGCTTTCGAACTCAGTGGTCTCTCGATTACTCAGTTTTCGGTTTTCGACCTCAACGGTCTCTCGATTACTCGATTTTCAGTTTTTTACCTCAGCGGTCTCTCGAATCTCGACTTTCAACCTCATCGACGATTACTCGATTTACAGTTTTCGACTTTAGTGATCTCAGATGCAGATTTTTTAGGTTTCGACTTCAGAGGCGGGTCACTTGGATCTCAATCTCAATGATCATCTGGCTTTCTATCCTCGACCCTAGCAGAGGGTCTTGGACTTTGACCTTAAGGGTCATTCGGTTTTAGGTGTTCGACCCAGAAGCGGGTCACTCGATTTTTGATCTTATTGGTCACCCGGCTTCCGATGCTTGATCCCAGTGGCGGGTCACTTAACTTTCGACCTCTACAACCATTCGTGTTCAGTGTTTGACTCCAGCGGCGAGTTGCTCTATTTTACACTCTTGGATCGAGTTATGCTCACTCGACCGGAGTGGGGAGGACTAGATGATATAGCCACGGCTAGTACTGCCGGCTCGACCGGTAGTATCTAATATAACATGTCATACCCGACCAGTTTTTATGGGTAGATATTGAAGAATACGCCTATACATAGGCTAAGACACTTGATATGATAAGATGGGCCAAGCCCAACTTAGGCCAAGCCCAATTTGGAGTATAAGGTACACTCCCCCTATAAAAAAGGAGAGAAGGTACTCATTTCCCCCATTATCTCATCATCCATTTACTACACTCTCTCTCTACACTCTGTCCCTACTCTTTCTCTATGCATTCTCATATGAATCCAGTACTGACTTAAGCATCGGAGGCCCAAAGTCGGGCACCCCTCCCGGGGTCCCAGACTTTGGGTTCTTGCAGGTACGGTGGCCGTCCGAGTCGAGGGAGCCCGGGTGACATCTTTGTCCCATCACCGACCCAATTTATCGTATAATTTTTATTCGGCTCCTCGGATAAAATCTTCGGTCCTTTTTGTTGTAAATTCTCCAGCCCATTTGTGTTAAATCATGTTGGCCCATTTTCTAGGCGAACATTTATTTTTATGATCCTTTAGTTAAATGTTTCTGGACCAATTTGTCTTTGCCCAATACCCTTGTATTTTATATAGACTTGGCCCAATTGAACTAAATCCATCAGCCTTAATCGATCTATCCTTCTCATTCGCTGCGACCAAGTCCCACTAAAAAAATCTGGTAGCGATTCTTTGGGCAAGATATCTCACACGTTCTTTCCCCTCTTTCGTATCTTTAAATCATGGGAACCTCAGAGTTATCTATTCATCTCTGTTCATTTTCTAAATCGCAGCTCTACTTTCAGTTTAAAAAAAAAATAAAAAAAATATCGCGTACCTTCTTCTTCGGCGAGAGCTCTGCCAGCGTCTCTCTGAGCAGCACTCCGGAGATCCCTTCTTCTCCTAACGGCCACGGTCGTCCGTTCCCAGTCGTTGTCCGCCATTCCCGAGCTCTGTTCTTCGGGCAACAGCCATCGCAGCAGCTCCACACCATTCTTCCCGGCGGGAGTTTCCTCTCCGGCGAACACCTCTCTGAGCAGTGTCCTCCCGTCGCCTTCACCCCCGCAGCAGTGACCTTCCATCGTCGAGTCCCCGTGTTAAGATTTTCGAGTCCTGTTCAAGCTCTGTTCGTCCCATCTCATTCCGACTCGTTTTTCTAATTTCTCGAGATTCCCGAAGATGGGTAACCTTTCCAAACCCTCCAGTTTATTGCTATTCAGAATTATATCGTTCATTTACCTTCGATTCGTTGAATCGTTCGTTAGTTTTCAAATTCGGTTTATTTGTTGATTCGTTTATTCGTAATTCCTCTCGTATATTCGTGGAATTTACGTGGATTAATGGAACTCTCGGTTTCATAAAAACGAGTATTGTTATGTTGCTCCGAGAAATGTGTATAAGTTTGGAGTCTCGTTTTGTTGTTTCGAGCCGTCGTTAGGTTATTCGGGTCGTTCGAGCCCCGTCGTTCATTTTGCATTATTTTTGGTCGTTTTGTTTTCCCGATCAAAATCCGATTGCGTTATATATATTTTCGAACTCTGTAAATTGTTATGTTCCTGTTATTTTTTTAAAGTATAAATGTCGAACACCGTACGTGTCAAATTGTCGAAACCGTTGCCGAAAAACACTTGCTGTGCGGTCTGCTGTGTTGCGCCTCTATTCAGTTCGCAAACAATAGCTTTTATTTATTTCTTTTCTCTGTAGTTACAACAAGACGTGGTGGTGTACTGGTGTTGAGCACTCACTTTCGGGATTGAGGTCCCGTATTCGAACCCTTGAGTTAGCCTTTTTCCCTTTTTCCAATAATTTTCCAGCCCAATACTTTGCAGCCTGCGTTCGGCCCGGTTTCAGTTCGCACGGCCCGATCCCTCTCTCAGCTGCTGGCCCTCGCGAAGCCCGTAGCCAGCCCGCGCCTCCTCACCAGATGGAGCCCGCTCGGCCCGCAAAAGACCAAGTCCCGGCCCGCGTGTTGTTAGAATTGGCAGTCCTGCATTTTTGCCACTCATCTTTCATTTGCGGCCCAATTCGCGCGTGATAGGCCCAAATACTTTGGAAATTTTGGCCCAGTTTTAGAATAGCAGTCCAGTTCAGCTTTTTGAGCCCTTTTGTGTTCCGGAAGCCGTTTTTCGTACAGATTTAGATTTTAAAAATATTTATGAATTGAGAAAAGTTTGATAAAATTATTTTAAGTCCCGAGACTCCAATTTAGTTCTCCGAGTCCTAATTTTTCTAAAATAAGAGAGAGTTCCAAGTCCACGAAAAATCCTATAAAATCCCTTAATCGTCGAGTTTCGATTAAGTATGACTTTCTTAGTTATTGCGAGTAGTGAGATAAATTACTGATTATTATCTCGCTTAAATGTAGGTGCTTGAGGAATTGAGTCTCACCGACCTACCGATTTATTTGTGTGCTTTTCTACCTCGATATCCAGGTGGGTCTTATTAAAATTGTCTATGCCATGAATGATAAATGTTTATATTTATGGGTGTGATCAATGTATGCATGTGAACATGTGACCTTCGATGGGAGCTATATCAGCCGTCGAACGGTTATCCCCGTAGTTATCGAATGTACCCTGCAAGGGTAATCTCCTTTTACCTGTCTAAAGCACTAGGTGCTGACAGCGATGTATTACCTGTCTAAAGCACGCGGTGCTGACAGTTGAGCCTCCTACTGTTTGGGCATCGATGTAAGGCTCGAGCGAGAGCATTCGATACGTGTATCAGCAGTAGTCTATTGTTATAGGTGTGCACATGAGAATATTTATGACTTTAGATAGGAGATGGGATATTTAATGATTATTTTCATACTACTACATGCCATTTAATTTTCTCGTATATTATTATTGTTCATGTGCATAGTAGTGAGCACTACAGTTCATCGTGCTCACTCCCACCTGCTCTTCATGGATGCAGGTTAAGCAGGTGTTGACTAACGAGACAAAAGATGAGTGGTGTTGGTCTTTGACTGACCTCATTTAGTCATTTAGCATGCTAGACTATTTATCTTTATGCATTTATGACTTGGGGATATTTATGAACTTGGAATTTATAAAAATGTTGGATTTATGGCGTATGATTTATGAAATAATGATTTACGTGATGACGATTTATGAATTTATGTTGAGTAGCGCCACCTATTTATGAAAAGAATTTTGAAAAATTTTAAGTTGACTTTTGAAAAGTCCATGACTTTCGTAAAATAAAAGTGGGGCGTTACAGAGGCACTCGGCGACACGCACTAGTGGTCACGCGGGCGAAGGGTGCGATCGCGTGCACACTCGAAGGGCGAGGCAAGACTAGGGCAGCAAGCCTAGTCCTCATAGGAATAGGCAAGGCGTGAATACTATACCCTGCAGGACTAGGAAAAGCAGCTGAGTGCCGGAATGCGCGTGAAAGATTAGTGACGGGAGTAATTCTCGAGAGATCAGGCAACATAGTCGGGGGCATATTCCTAGTAGGAATAGGCAAAGTGGATATGGGCTTGAAGCATGATCCTTCAAGGAATAGGAATGGCGCACGCAGGGCGCGAGGCCTTAATCCTCGAGGCATGAGGACAGGCGAACGAAGACGGCACGGCCTTAGTCCTATAGGACTAAGGCGAGGCGCAAGGCATAGGAGCCCTAGGCGGCGCAAGAGAGAGAGAGAGAGAGAGAGAGAGAGAGAGAGAGAGAGAGAGAGGAGGTTAGGGAGTCTTCTACTTGGAGTGCAAGACAAGGCTTATGCTTGGAGTGCAAGACAAGGCTTCAAGATCCCTTAGTTATTTAGTTTACTTACTGCATTTTGATATCTAGATTGTTTAGGTTACTTAATATTTTATTGCTTTATCAGTTCCCTCGGTAGATCAGGATTAGACATAATTTATGCCTATATAAAGGCCCTTTCACTTGTTATTTTTCATGATGAATTGAATCTTTGAATAGTCTTAGTTAGTAGAAAATCTCTAACTTTTGTTCAAACACTTCGCTTTAGTTTTTCACCAAAATTCTATTGCAATTTTATTCGTTTCAAGAGGCGCGGTTGTGGCTCGAGAAGCACCTATCTCGACTCAAGGTCAATTCGCATAATCAAATAATTCACATTAACCAGTCTACAGAAACGCAGACTGGCTCTGATACCAAACTGTAACTCCTATAAAAAAGTGAAAAGGGTGTGCTGCTTCCACTTTTATTTGACAAAATTCAAGATAAATTTTTCGAATTTATTTCAAAACAATACTTGAGGTGCTACTCATTTTTAAAACCAATATTAAAATTCAAACAATCATCAATACTCAATCCTCAGTACTCATTTATCAATAATCAATAATCCAACAATAGTTCAGTTCAACAATCGATAACCAATCCAATTATCCAATACTCATACAAACCTAGGGAATACATTCTCTATAAATAATCCAGTAATCAATAAGACAATAGTAACAATAATTCAATTTCAAGCGGAAGCAATAACAATTTTTGTGACCACCACTCGCTTCCCTCCACCGTGCCCGCCATACTAACCTACATCCATGAAGAGCAGGTGGGGATGAGCACAAGAGGAAACAGTAGAGCTCACCACTATGTAGTAAACGTTAATATCGATATTCAACATGATATAGCCCTATTATCATAGCCCGATTCAAATGATGATTACCCGACCAGGGACTGTGGACGACTTCATTAAGTCGACATCTACGATGTCGACTTGGGCCATCGGTCGTTCAAAGGCCACTGGTCTGGCCACGGTCTCTAGTCGACTTGATACACTTAGATGCAACATATGGAGGATCCCCAAGTGAATTCACACAGGATGAGAAGGAATCCAGATGCTGACTCAGAAGTGGGTAGAATGCGAACCGACCAGGGCATTTTGGACACTTCGTGTAAGTCGGCCAGGGCATTTTAGGTACTTCAAGTAAGTGTTTCTACCCCTATATAAAAGGGCTGAGGTAACTCCAAACCCTAACTTTCATTCTCTCCATTCATTATTCAGCTGCTGCTCCTACTAAGCAGAGCTCATCTTCTTCTCTCTCACTGACTTGAGCGTCGGAGGCTCTTCACCAGAAAACACTTCCGGTGTTGAGTTCTTGCAGGTGTTCACGGCGACTCACGGACGACATGGAGGCGATTCAAGCAGACCGGAGCTCATTTCCACCGGTTCACTCCAGATCTAGGAAGAAACCCATCAAATTGGCGCCGTCTGTGTGGAGTTCTTGAAGGAAGTAAGAGATTTGCACCTAGTTCCGATCTGTTTGACATGGCGGAGAAGGAAGGACTGTCGAGAAATCTGAACGAGGACTTTCAGGCAACGTGGACAGACAAACGGCCGCCGTCAGTTCCTGGCCCTAGACCACCACTCTAGGTGCTCGGTTTCCCACCTTTCGGAGGGCACGCGCCGTCGGGAGCGTGTATGGAGGAAGAAACACCCATCACACCACCTGGGTGAAGATTCCAGGGCTCACACAAGGAGAATCCAGCCAAACGAAGGCCGCTGACACGAGAGTCGACAGGATGGAGTCGACGGAAATGACTTTAAGCTTGGGAAAGCAGCCTGGGATGTTGGAGCAAGGGATGAGGCCACCACCCCAGATCGAGCAGCAAACGGTGACCATGACGAGGAGTGAGATGCAGAAAATGATCGCGGAGGTGGTGGCGGCCCAACTCAAGCAGGCGCAAGTCGAGCAACCCAGGGTCGAGCAACCTAGGGTCGAGCAACCTAGGGTCAAGAAACCTAGGGTCGAGCAACCTAGGGTCGAACAACTTAGGGTCGAGCTACAACCCCGTGATCACGAGCAACAAGCCCAGTCCAGTGAGAGGCAGATCAGGAGGGCAGAGGGGGAATCATCCTCCATTAGGATCGCTAACCCGCAAGCGAGAGACGAGACACTAGAGCAGTTGCTGGCCAAGTTCGCGATTTACAGGCCCGAGTCGAGGGGAGAAAAGATGGAGGCTCAAGGGGACATCCGTTCTCGCAGCACATTATGGATGCCAACCTGCCGCAAGGTTTTCGCGACCTAAACATAAGTTATGATGGGTCAACTGATCCATCTCGTCATATGAGGAGTTTCGAGAATATGGCGGTTCTGCATCGTTATAATGACCCAGTGCAATGTCGAGCTTTCCTAACGACTTTGCGGGGATCTGCGCAAGATTGGATTCATCAAGTACCAGCGGGAGCCATCAAGGACTTCAAGGGATTCAGTGCGAGTTTCCTCAATCAATTTGCAAGTGTCAAACCGCAAGAGAAATCGTATCTGCCTTTGATGGGCATACAACAGAAAGAAGGCGAGTCACTGCGAGACTATGTGGCGAGATACATGCGGGCATGCGTCGAGGTGCCCAGGGCGTCAGAGAAAATAAAAGCAGGAGGCTTGACTCGAGGGTTGCTACCGGGCTTATGCACGAATTCTTTGGCAAAGCGCACGGGAAAAATGTTCAATGAAGTATTGGGAAGATGTGCGAAGTACATGAATGTCGAGGAAGCAGAAGTCGACTTCTTGCAAACAGTTAAAGCGAGTAAAGTTGACTCTCGGGATGAGAGGAGGGAGAAGAAGAGTTCCTCGAATGGGGAAAGAAAGGGGTCCCCACGAGCGGAGAGAGAAGGGCGATCTAAGGGTTGGAGGCCGACTCAGTACACCCTTTTATCGGCCCCTCAAGCGCGGATTTTGGAAGTGATGGAAAGGGAAATTCATGACAATGTCGTCAGATGGCCCAAGACGAGGAAGGATGGACCAACAAGACCAAAACGTAATCTTTACTGTCGATTTCATAAGAATTATGGGCACAATACCGACGACTGTAGGCATCTCAAGGACGAGATCGAGAGGCTGATTAAAGCAAGAAATTTGAAGGAATTCATATACAAGGATCGGGAGAAGTCGAGCAGGAGGAGAGAAAGAAGCAGGAGCCCTCGCAAGAGGGCGAGAACACCTGAGAAAGAGGAGCTTCCTCAGAAAAGGGGAGTCATACATATGATATTTGGAGGATCAACTGATGGAGATTCGAATCGAGTAAGGAAGGCGTATGCTCGAGGGCGCCATAGGAACGTCGAGGTACAACAAGTCGACGAGAATGGACCGGTAATGAACTTCGGGCCAGCAGACGTGGGAGAGGTCGAGAGGCCTCACAATGATGCACTAATGATAACCGCCCAAGTATCAGGATACGAAGTACATAGAGTGTTTGTCGACACTGGGAGTTCAGTGAATGTGATATTCTATGACTGTCTCAAAAGGATGGAGCTCGACATACAGCTCACACCCCTCCACACGTTGCTAATCGGCTTCAATGGTTCGGCGGTCGCTCCCCTAAGAGAGACGATGCTCGCGGTCGTCCTAGGCGAGGGCGACTTGCGAAAGGTGAAAATGGTGAGATTCGTAGTAGTCGATGTTGAGTCAGCTTACAACGTGATCTTGGGGAGGCCAGCGCTTAATGCATTCCAGGCTGTGGTGTCGACCTACCATATGAAGCTGAAGTTCCTAGTCGGAGATCAAGTTGGAGAAGCTCGAGGCGATCAAAAGCTGTTGACGACTTGTTATCAAATCGTTGTGAAAACCAACCAACGGGCCGAAGTTAAAGAAGGAAAGAAGCCAATGTCTAGCGAGAAGAGGCCGAGCAGCAATCTCGAACCACGTGACGAATTCATGGAGATTTAGATCGGGGAAACAAAGGAACAGACCACTAGGATGGCGAAGGACGACAGCTCCCGCGATCTTGGCATGTGATCCATCTCAAACGCTTTTATGCATAGGGCGATGTTTTAAATACTTTTTTGTATTGAACAAAGCTTAATCAAATTCAGTAATGCAATGAAGTCCAAGTTTACGCTTCAATTATGTCTTTTACATTTTCATGTCGATACCACCATGATTACTCGAAAAATCGAATTTTTCAAAACGGCTATAAAGCGAACTAACTCCAACGACTACGAAGTCGACCCAAAACAACTACGAAGTTGTACTCGAGTGGAATCTCGACTAAGCTACGAAGCTTACGACTATGAAGTCGACCTAAAAAAACTACAAAGTTGTACGCGA
>CACSLK010027474.1:13241-24015 GCA_902706635.1 Striga hermonthica | reverse complement strand
AACTCTCTCACGATACTTAAGTTCACTCGGGTATTAGCCTCGCTACACTCTCGAAATAGATCGGATCTTAGACTCTCTAAATCGTTGAACTGGCTTGGGTCTTAGCCTCACCAATTCGGTTGCATGATCGAATTCTCACGAACCTTAACACACGGTTTGAACAAACGTTCCTTTTCTATTCAACTCATCCAAGACATTAAAATTATGAAGAGTACATAAGGTATTTATAGGTGCAAAGTAAATCTAATTCTAATCTAAATAGATCTCCTAATTCATGCAATAAAATAAATCCTAATGCTAGTAAATCTCCTAATATCTTCTACTACTAATAAATAAAAGAAACATGGAAATAAGATATCTAGTAGAATCCTAATAAACTAGAAGGTCTTGATCTTGCTTGGCTTGCACTCCAAATCCTTGCCTTGCACTCCAAGTCGTTCGCCAAGCCCTAGCCGCCTTGCCATGCGCCGCGCGTGTTCGCGCCTTCCTAGTCCTCGGCGCGCGAGGCATCGCGCGCCTCGTCCGTCTCGCACGCGTACATGTCCTCTCGCCTCGAGGCTTAAGGCCTTGCGCCATGCGTACACCATTCCTATTCCTTGAAGGATTGTGCTTCGAGCTCATATCCACTATTCCTATTCCTACTAGGAATATGCTCCTGGTTACGTTTCCTGATCTTACGAGGATTACTCCCGTCACCGATCTCCCACACGCGTTCCGGCACTCAATTGCTTTTCCTATTCCTGCGAGGATTAGTATTCGCGCCTTGCCTATACCTACGAGGATTAGGCATGCCGCCTTATTATTGAATTGTGCCTCGCGCGTGTCGTCGTGCGCCCCGCACTCGTCGTCCAACACTCCTATGCCTACGCGGTCTAGGCTTGTGCCCATGCACACGTCATCCGCGCGCATGCCATCCACACGCCCAACGCGCCCCACTGCTCCCAGCGCCTGTACGCGCTTGCGTGTGCCCAGCACTACCTCACTCAGCGCCCATCGCTCGCTCGTTCCGCCGCAACAATCCCTCGCGCGCATCGACCACCCAACATCCACCCCCTGCGCGTAAATTCGCCTAATCTCCAAGCGCCATGCACGTCTACACAATTGCGCATGTGCGCGCCCTTGCTTAATGCACCCTTTCTTACGCCCGAACGTCGTATGCCTACGGACCATCTTCTCGCGTGCCTTCGCGCACCTCCATGCGCGACCTCGCATATGAGCTCGTACCCATCTTTTAGGCCATGCATGCGTTGTTTTGGCCCTATTTTCAGCCTCCTCGAGTCGTCTTGGCTCTTGGCCCTTCTTGTCGTCGGGGGTCAAAACCCACTTACGCATCATTCCCGCCCCCTTTGAGAATGTCCTTGTCCTCAAGGGCTCATCCTCGACCATCCAAACCTCGGGCACCTCTTCGATCTCGACCACTTTGACCATCATGTGCATCTCCTCGCCAAGGCCCTCTTCGACCATGACTACCTCGATCTCGGCATCCTCGACGTCAAAGTGCGACACCTCTTCTTCGCTCCTATCAACCTCAACGAACGACTCCTCCTTGACTTCAACCACTTTGGCTCCTTTGGCCTCGATCTCGATGTGAGCCACTTCTTCGTCCATGAACACGTCGCCGAACGTAGGTGGATTCTCGGACCCGACTCGCTCGACCATGAACTCGGTGACCTCATCTTCAACATAGCTTGGTAGATCTAACGCCAATACAGGCTCTTCGTCGACGAACCCCTCCATGATATTGAGTTGCCGTTCGAGCTTCTCTTCCAGATCTTTTCGCTCGTACAACTCCTCCAAATACTCTTGCTCCCAAGGGGTTAATTCCCTCTCCAAACCTTCGAGATATTCAAGATCCTCGAGATCCATCTCGTCCAATGGCTCAAACATCAACATGACTCTCTTCATATTTTTTTTTAAGACTCTAAAAAATATTCGAACAAAAGTCGAACCAAAAAGAAAAGAAAAACAAAAGAAATTCGGCCCCTTCAACAAAAAGGTAATAACCGAAAAAAATCAAACAAAAGGACTAGATGACACTTTTTTTTTTATACTCACGAAATTTTTCGAAAATTTGGGATAACATTCGAAAAAATTCGAACACAAAAGACTCAAAAAAATCGAACAAAAATAAAAAGAATGGGATAAGAAAAGTTCACAAACACCCAATCGATCACTCTCAATGAAAGCACCAATGATGAAGGATCGGGTGTTGCGTTCCCTCGACTTGTCTCGATCACGGCTTCACCACGGCCTTGCTCTCGACGATAGGTGTGATCGACTCGGTTATTAGCCTAACTCTCTCACGATACTTGAGTTCACTTGGGTATTAGCCTCGCTACACTCTCTAAATAGATCGGGTCTTAGCCTCTCTAAATCGTTGAACTGGCTTGGGTCTTAGCCTCACCAATTCGGTTGCATGATCGAATTCTCATGAACCCTAACACAAGATTTGAACAAACGTTCTTTTTCTATTCAACTCATCCAAGACATTCAAATTATGAAGAGTACATGGGGTATTTATAGGTGCAAAGTAAATCTAATTCTAATCTAACTAGACCTCCTAATTCATGCAATAAAATAAATTCTAATGCTAGTAAATCTCCTAATATCTTCTACTACTAATAAATAAAAGAAACATGGAAATAAGATATATAGTAGAATCCTAATAAACTAGAAGGTCTTGATCTTGCTTGGCTTGCACTCCAAATCCTTGCCTTGCACTCCAAGTCGTTCGCCAAGCCCTAGCCGCCTTGCCATGCGCCGCGCGTGTTCGTGCCTTCCTAGTCCTCGGCGCGCGAGGCATCGCGCGCCTCGTCCGTCTCGCACGCGTGCATGTCCTCTCGCCTCGAGGCTTAAGGCCTTGTGCCATGCGTACACCATTCCTATTCCTTGAAGGATTGTGCTTCGAATTCATATCCACTATTCCTATTCCTACTAGGAATATGCTCCCGGTTACGTTTTCTGATCTTTCGAGGATTACTCCCGTCACCGATCTCCCACACGCATTCTGACACTCAACTGCTTTTCCTATTCCTGCGAGGATTAGTATTCGCGCCTTGCCTATTCCTACGAGGATTAGGCATGCCGCCTTATTCTTGAATTGTGCCTCGCGCGTGTCGTCGTGCGCCCCGCACTCGTCGTCCAACACTCCTATGCCTACGCGGTCTAGGCTTGTGCCCATGCACACGCCATCCGCGCGCATGCCATCCGCACGCCCAGCGCGCCCCACTGCTCCCAGCGCCTGTACGCGCTTGCGTGTGCCCAGCGCTACCTCACTCAGCGCCCATCGCTCGCTCGTTCTGCCGCAACAATCCCTCGCGCGCATCGACCACCCAACATCCACCCCCTGCGCGCAACTTCGCCTAATCTCCAAGCACCATGCACGTCTATGCCATTGCGCGTGTGCGCGCCCTTGCTTAATGCGCCCTTTCTTACGCCCGAACGTCGTATGCCTACGGACCATCTTCTCGCGTGCCTTCGCGCACCTCCATGCGCGACCTCGTATATGAGGTCGTACCCGTCTTTTAGGCCATGCATGCGTTGTTTTGGCCCTATTTTCAGCCTCCTCGAGTCGACTTTGCTCTTGGCCCTTCTTGTCGTCGGGGGTCAAAACCCACTTACGCATCAGCGCGCCCGAACTACCCGCGGCCTGCCTGCGCGTGCATCTGTCTGCGCGTGGCCCCGTGCACCACTGGCCACCTGCGCGCGTGCTGCGCACCCATGTGCGTGCATAGTGCCCGTTGGGCACCCGACTAGCATGCCTTCCATTCCTTCCCGACTAGCATGCCTTCCATTCCTTTTGGCCACCTGGTATTTTAGCCACCCCCACCAGGTTTCACATCTTCGATAAGCATCCCGAAACCATCGACGGCACGTCCTTTTGAGTCGTGGCCTCATTCGTGCTCGTCTACGCCAATGCGTGTGTTCATGCCCTTCTTAAATGCACTCTTTCTTGCGTGTGAGCATTGCTAGCCTCGTGACCATCTTCATGCGTGTCCTCGCATACCTCCATGCGCGACCCTCACTAGCCGCTTCGTGCGTTCGTGCATCACGTCCATGCACTCCTCGATCCAAGCCCATCCGCATACGCGCTCGTACCCGTCTTTTAGGCCATGCTTGCATCGTTTTGGCCCTACTTTCAGCCTCCTCGAGTCCTCTTAGCTCTCGGCCCTTCTTGTCACTGGGATACGGAACCCACTTCTGTATCATTCCCCTCCTCTTCGAGACTTTCCTTGTCCTCAAGGATTCATCCTCGACCATCCAAACATCGGGCACACCGTCTTCGACCAAGACGTCGCTCTCGACAACCACCAGTTGGAATGTCTCCTCCTCTTCATGGTCCTTTCTATTTGTCTCGTCATGGCTCTCTTCGACCACGACCATGATCTCCTCCTCAATTTTGACCTCTTTGACTCTTTTGGCCTCGCCGTCGATGTCATCCGCGCGCTCGGTCGCACCACCAATTACCTCGACGACCTTGAGTTCCTCATCCTTTGCATAGCCCACAACATCGGACAAAAATATGGTCCCCTCGTCGAAAAGCCCCGCCAACTCGAACGAGAACGTGGGTTCCTCGTCGATCTCGATCCGTGGAACCTTCGACTTGCATCTATGGCCTGGCTCATATCTTTCGTCGCAAGTAAAGCATAGACCTTCGTCTTGTCGTCGGAACATCTCCTTCATGATCTTGGCTTGTCGTTTGTACTTCTCCTTTTGCTCGTACAACTCCTCTAAATATTCTTGCTCCCATGGAGTCAAATCTCTTTCCAAACCTTCCATATATTCAAGATCTTCCCAATCCAACTAAACTAATGGCTCGGAACATGATTTTTTTTTTTTTACTCTAAAAATTTTCAAAAAATTCGAACCAAAATGTAAAACAAAGAGAAATTCGGCCCCTCAACAAAAGGTAATAACCGAAACAAAAATCAAACAAAGGACTTAACAAGATGATACTTTTTTTTAAGACACGAAAAATTGAAAAATTCGAATAAAAATTTGAAAATTTCGACCTAAACAAAAAAGAAATTCGGTCCCTCAGCAAAAGGCAAACCGAAAAAAAAAAAGAAAAAGATAAGATAGATAACAATACGATCAGCACCTCTCAATGAAAGCACCAATGATGACGGATTGTGTTGTTATCTATATTTTGGGTTGTGAATAATCGCGCACTCAGGGCCTTCGATTACTCACGATAGGTGTATCTAGTAGACGCACTCAGGGCCTTCTCCTAGACACTGTGACTTCAAGACGCTCTAATGGCCTTCTCTCCAACACTGTATGTAAACACGCACTAACGGCCTTGTTTATCACACGTTAGAACATAAAGTTCCCCTCTCAATCGGCTCACCAATTCAATACTCAATTCAAGACATCAAATTATGATGAGGTACATGGGTATTTATAGGTGCCAACTACCTCTAACGCTAATCTTAATAGGAAACTAATTAAACAATAAAATATTAAATCTTAAGGCAAGTAAATATCCTACTACCAAAAAATCCTAAATATACTAGATCTCCTAATGTCTTGACTTGCACTCCAAGTAGGGAAGAATAATCTAGAGAAGATTCAGCTCAAAAAGGTGTCCCACACTTGGTTTCTTGCTAGGCAAGTCATGCCCCGCGCGCTGCCCCTGCTGGCCTGCTGCCCGCGTGATGACGGATCGTGTTGTTATCTATATTTGGGTTGTGAATAAACGGCGCACTCAGGGCCTTCGTTTAGCCACGATAGGTGTATCTAGCAGACGCACTCAGGGCCTTCTCCTAGACACTGTGACTTCGAGACGCTCTCAGGGTCTTCTCTCCGACACTGTATGTAAACACGCACTGACGGCCTTGTTTATCACACGTTAGAACATAAAGTTCCCTTCAAAATTGGCTCACCAATTCAATACTCCATTCAAGACATAAAATTGTGATGAGGTACATGGGGTATTTATAAGTCTATAAAATAAATCTAGGCCTAAATAAACTAGATCTCATAACTCTTGCAATAATAGAAATCCTAATACTATAAAGCAATAAAATCCTACTATTACTATAATATTGATGCTTGGCTTATTCTAGAAGCTCCCAAATTCGGCCGCCTCATCGCACCACCTCCTTAATGCGTGCGCGTTCGCGAGCCCTAGTCCTCGGCGGACTCGGCGTCCTGTGCGCGCCCCGCACACGCACCCGCTCTTGCGCGCGCTCCGTCCGTGTCACCTGCTGCCTGCGCGTGCGCGCCGCCTTCCTAGCCTATGCCTATCGCACATAGGCATGCGCCCGCGTCTTCGCTGCACTCGCGCGCTATCGCGCTGATGACGGATCGGGTGTTGCGTTCCCTCGACTTGTCTTGATCACGGCTTCGCCAAGGCCTTGCTCTCGACGATAGGTGTGATCGACTCGGTTATTAGCCTAACTCTCTCACGATACTTGGGTTCACTCGGGCATTAGCCTCTCCACACTCTCGAAATAGATCGGGTCTTAGCCTCTCTAAATCGTTGAACTGGCTTGGGTCTTAGCCTCACCAATTCGGTTGCATGATACGGTTTGAACAAACGTTCCTTTTCTATTTAACTCATTCAAGACTTCCAAAAACAATGAGGGGAGACCCCTATTTATAGGTGCATAAAATAAATCTAACCCTAAAGTAATTAGATCTCCTAATTCTAGAATGAAAAGCAACATGGTAATAAAATCCTAATACTAATATAAGAGTCTTGATCTTCCTTGCCTTGCACTCCAATCCTCTTGCTTGCTCCCCACTCCAAGTTGGTCGCCTCTTGCCCTAGCCGCCTCAAACCCGCGCGCCGCCTCACTCCTCGCTCTAGTCCTCGAGGACTAGGGCTGCACCGCCTTCGGCCATGCGTGTATGTCCTCTTGCCTCGAGGCTTAAGGTCTTGCGCCCTGCATGCTCCATTCCTATTCCTTGTAGGATTGTGTTTCGAGCCCATATCCACTATTCCTATTCCTACTAGGAATATGCTCCTGGTTACGTTTCCTAATCTTCCGAGGATAACTCCCGTCACCGATCTCCCACACGCGTTCCGACACTCAACTGCTTTTCCTATTCCTGCGAGGATTAGTATTCGCGCCTTGCCTATTCCTACGAGGATTAGGCATGCCGCCTTATTCTTGAATTGTGCCTTGCGCGTGTCGCCGTGCGCCCCGCACTCGTCGTCCAGCACTCCTATGCCTACGCGGTCTAGGCTTGTGCCCATGCACACGCCATCCGCGCGCATACCATCCGCACGCCCAGCGCGCCCCACTGCTCCCAGCGTCCGTACGCGCTTGCGTGTGCCCAGCGCTACCTCACCCAGCGACCATCGCTCACTCGTTCCGTCGCAACAATCCCTCGCGCGCATCAACCACCCAACATCCACCCCTTGCGCGCCACTTCGCCAAACCATCAAGCGCCATGCGCGTCTACGCCAATGCGCGTGTGCGCGCGCTTCTTGAATGCGCCATTTCTTGTGTACTTGTGCGCCTCGCATACGAGCTCGTACCCATCTCTTAGGCCATGCGTGCGTCGCTTTGGCCCTATTTTCAGCCTCCTCGGGTTGTCTTGGCTCTAGGCCCTTCTTGTCGTCGGGGGTCAAAACCCACTTACGCATCATTCCCGTCCCCTTTGAGAATGTCCTTGTCCTCAAGGACTCATCCTCGACCATCCAAACATCGGGCACATCCTCTTCGACCATACGCACATACCAATCACGGTCCCCATCGACCTCGAGCATGATCTCTTCCTCGATGTCGACCACTTCGGCTCCATTGAATTTACCATAGGGTTGTACGTCGAGTATAGGCGGGCCTAAGTAGTCGATCGCCACTTCCTCGTCCATGAACAAGTCGCCGAACGTAGGTGGATCCTTGGACTCGACTCGCTCGACTATGAACTCGGTTACTTCGCCTTCGACATAGCCTGGTAGATCGAATGTAAACATGACCTCTTCATTGACGAACCCATCCATGATCTTGAGTTGCTTCTCTTCTAGATCTCTTCGCTCGTGCAACTCCTCCAAATACTCTTGCTCCCAAGGGGTTATTTCCCTCTTCAAACCTTCGAGATATTCAAGATCCTCCAAATCCATCTCATCCAATGGCACATAAGACATATTATTTTATTTTATTTTTGTTTTTACTCTAAAAAATTCGACAAAGTCGAACCAAAAAGTCGAACCAAAAAGAAAATAAAACAAAAGAAATTCGGCCCCTTCAACAAAAAGGTAATAACCGAAAAAAAATCAAACAAAAGGACTAGATGACACTTTTTTTTTTTATACTCACGAAATTTTTTCGAAAATTTGGACAAAAATTCGAAAAATTCGAACAAAAGACTCAAAAAAATCGAACAAAAAATAAAAAGAATGGGATAGGAAATGTTCACGAACACCCAATCGATCACTCTCCATGAAAGAACCAATGATGACGGATCGGGTGTTGCGTTCCCAAGACTTGTCTCGATCACGGCTTCGCCACGGCCTTGCTCTCGACGATAGGTGTGATCGACTCGGTTATTAGCCTAACTCTATCACGATACTTGAGTTCACTCGGGTATTAGCCTCGCTACACTCTCGAAATAGATCGGGTCTTAGCCTCTCTAAATCGTTGAACTGGCTTGGGTCTTAGCCTCACCAATTCGGTTGCATGATCGAATTCTGACGAACCCTAACACACGGTTTGAACAAACGTTCCTTTTCTATTTAACTCATTCAAGACTTCCAAAAACAATGAGGGGAGACCCCTATTTATAGGTGCATAAAATAAATCTAAGCCTAAGGTAATTAGATCTCCGAATTCTAGAATGAAAAGCAACATGGTAATAAAATCCTAATACTACTATAAGAGTCTAGATCTTCCTTGCCTTGTACTCCAATCCTTTTGCTTGCTCCCCACTCCAAGTTGGCCGCCTCTTGCCCTAGCCACCTCAAACCCGTGCGCCGCCTCACACCTCGCCCTAGTCCTCGAGGACTAGGGTTGCACCGCCTTCGCCCATGCGTGTATGTCCTCTTGCCTCGAGGCTTAAGGTCTTGCACCCCGCATGCGCCATTCCTATTCCTTGTAGGATTGTGTTTCGAGCCCATATCCACTATTCCTATTCCTACTAGGAATATGCTCCCGGTTACGTTTTCTAATCTTCCGAGGATTACTCCCGTCACCGATCTCCCACACGCGTTCCGACACTCAACTGCTTTTCCTATTTCTGCGAGGATTAGTATTCGCCCCTTGCCTATTCCTACGAGGATTAGGCATGCCGCCTTATTCTTGAATTGTGCCTCGCGCGTGTCGCGTGCGCCCCGCACTCGTCGTCCAGCACTCCTATGCCTACGCGGTCTAGGCTTGTGCCCATGCACATGCCATCCGCGCGCATACCATCCGCACGCCCAGCGCGCCCCACTGCCCCCAGCGCCCGTACGCGCTTGCGTGTGCCCAGCGCTACCTCACTCAGCGCCCATCGCTCGCTCGTTCCGCCGCAACAATCCCTCGCACACATCAACCACCCAACATGTAACACCCCTCCTTATCGTTAAATCAGAGTGCGAAAAATTCGCAAAGTTGTTTAAAAGTAAAGCCTTTTACTTTGCGAAAACTGATTCGGGGTGCTACCTTAAAAACGTGACTTAATTTGGAAAACCGTTATTTAATTTTTAAGATAATCATCCGGTTACTGAAAGCATAAAGTTTTCCAAAAGTTCGTCACAATATAAGTACATCAAAATTCATCAAAAACATCGTCAGCGAAAGCGTAAGTCATCATAATAAATATACAGTCAAAAACATAAATGTCCTGAAGCCTCCGTCAGCTCATGCTCCCGGCCCGACGTCCTGACGGGAAATGAGCACTATGGCACTGTGCTCCGTGGAAACTCATACTAATGTAAACATTGAAAATAATAACAACATCATGATATTAGTATATACATAACCTCAACCTCAAGCCGGTAATAACATGAACATGAATCTGAAATCGTCACGCAAACGTGACCCTGACCGTTACCTCATCTGCCGGCAAACCTAATGTCGGACACCATGTGCACACTCTAGTGGGCAGACTAGGGCCACTAGAACCCAGAATGGACCGGCGACCATTCCGAGCGGATACCTCAACTGAAATACATACCTCAAACATGGTACCGTAATTATAATCAATGTAGTACTTAGTCTGAGTCCCCACCTGAACTGCTGAAACTGATCGGTAGTGCTGATGCCTGATCAAACTGAAAATAATATAAACAATTACTAATGACTATGCTCAGACTGTTAACTTAACTGATTAATTTTTTTAAGATGCTCTACTGAACCTGACATGATATTTAGACTTAACCGGAATAACCGGAACTGACTTAACATGAACTGATCGGACATGAATTTACTGAACTGAAATAATCCCAGAAATTTAACTGAAAATATCATTAAAATCATCAACCGGGCAGAAACCTTAACATAAGAACCGAACCGATTTAGAATGGGGCTGAACCGGTCCAGTCGGTCTGAACCGGTCAGGACCGGACTGCGGTTCGACTGAACCGGCAGTCGGCTCGGCTCGGCCAGCAGCCTGCCACGTTCTGCGCGTAGCGTGCACGGGCGCTGCCTGCTTGCTGCGGGTGTTGGACAGCCGTCCCAGGCGCGACTGGCGTGCTGGGCATGAGCGGCGTCCCGCTGGGGCTAACTGGTGGGCTGCCCGCGTGATGAAGGATCTGGTGTTGCGTGTCCTCGACTTGTCTCGATCACGGCTTCGCCACGGCCTTGCTCTCGACGATAGGTGTGATCGACTCGGTTATTAGCCTAAC
>CACSLK010027474.1:6-10179 GCA_902706635.1 Striga hermonthica | reverse complement strand
GCTCCCGCGCGCACACGACCTCGTCCGCTAATCCCGCGCGTGTACATCCCATCGTCCGCGGCCTGCTCGTTCCTCGCATCACCCGTGACCTGCTCGCCTACCACCCGTCCGCGCGCCTCTCCGTCCGATGCGCGTCTCTCGCCCGTTCGACCCTCGGCCACTCCCGACCATCCGTCTGCCTCGACAGCCACTTCCGTATCACCGCGGCACTGCGCACAGTCACGCGTGCTGGCGCGCGCTGGCGCATTGCTGCGGTGCCGCGGGGCGTTATCGAGTCGCAGGCGTGCACTGGGCGACGCTGCGTGCGACCACTGAACGCGCACTGGACTGGCTGAACGTTTGGCGTGCACACTACTGACTGCTGGCTGCTACCGCGAGTGGCTAAGTGCCGACGCTCGCGGGCAGGCGCATGCACTGGCAGTCGACGCTGCCTGTCTGCCAACACGCTGCTGCCGCTACGTGCGGCAGCGCGTCTATAACCGGCTTTCACCAGCCATTTGGTGAATACCTTCGGCAACCACGACATCAAACATCATGACATGACTTAATATGAACATGCTTATGAAAATAACTTCAAATTAGCACTTTTCGCACGATCAACATGAAAAGGGCCGAGGCGAGCGCGCCGTGCGCCGCCGACGGCAATACGCCGTCTCCCGACCGACTCAACCTATTCCTCGGCAACTCAAGACCATTTTAACATGAACCTTATTATAAGACTATCGAGATATAAATCACACGAAAGAACGTGACCATAACTGAAAGTGACAGGACATGGCTCGGTGCCGCCCGTGGCCACGCGCGATAAGCGCTAGCGACGGTTTGAGCCATTTAACCGCTAAAACATCATTTTGCCTCGATTAACATGGACTAAAAGGGCAAGAAATGATCTAAACTGAACAAATAAACGTGAATTGTACGAGAGTTGCCGGGTAAAACAAGTAGTTGTTCCATCACGATTTCACTAGGCACAACCGCACTTTAATACGGCCTTACTAAAAATTCTCGAATGTGATTCGAACACTTTAACCTAAAATGAACTTACGGCCATAAACATAAGTCGAGGACGACTATACCTTCTTAAATACTCGCCGGAATATCGAAATTGCTCAAGTCCTTGCGTGTGCGTGCCGGTGCGATACTCGCCGTGCGTTGCTTCGGTATGTGCCGTGCGATGCTTTGATATGTTTAAGGTAGAAAGCTGAACCACTTGCTGAGCGTATGAAATATTTGGGATGGGATATGCTGAGTATAGCTTATAGGAAAAGTGGGGAAAATTTCGGTCCCTACATGCTTATTTATATTATGGCCGAGAGAGATGGTGATGATGCCTATAGGACGTGGCTTTTTCTTAAGCTTACACTTGCTTTTAATTGAGAGATTTTTGGATGACTAATCCTCCTCCCCACTCTCCTCATAAGGCCACGTGTGCTAGTTACTGTGTGGAAGGAAAATAATTCCTTAAGACTTAGGAAAGATGAATACACTTTGGAACTTATATACATATAGCTTACGGCTTTGATTATTTTGGAACAAAATTCCATACGCTTAATCTTAGCTAATGTGATTAATTAGGAATTAATCACTTAATTATGTTTAATTATTCAATTAAACCTAATGCTTAATTACCAAAATTATTCCGAACGTAAACGGTACGTCGAAAATAAATTTCGGTAATCTCGACTGAAAATAATTAATTCCGAAAATACTAAACGTTAACATTATTATATCGGAATTAAAACATAATTTATACTAATAAAATGTCGGGACATTACAATCCTCCCTCCTTACAAAATTTCCGTCCTCGGAAATTCAAAACATAGCTGATATACATGAACTATGTACATAGAATAAAGAAATATGTACATCAGAACTGAAAATCTGGGAAGCGAGCGCGAATATCGGACTCTTCCTCCCAAGTAGCTCTGTGGCGATCCCATTGAATACGTACGAGGGGAATATCTCGCTTCCGGATTCGACGAACCTGACGGTCCAGTACAGCCACCGGTCGCTCCTCGTACGATAGATCTGGCTGAACCTGAATATCCGTGAGAGGAATAACATGATCGGGGTCGCACACGTACTTACGCAACATAGATGCGTGGAAAACATTATAAATGCCAGATAACTCGGGAGGTAGGGCTAATCGATATGCGACCTCGCCTACTCGCTCGAGAACCTCGAACGGACTGATGAAACAAGGGTGCAGCTTCCCTCTCTTTCCGAATCGTACAACTCCACGAATCGGACAAACTCTAAGAAAGGCTGGCTCGCCAACCTCGAACTGAATGTCTCGTCGATGATGATCGGCGGAAGATTTCTGTCGACTCTGAGTTGTCCTGAGTCTCTGCCGGATCAACTCGACCTTCTCTGCTGTCTCCTCGATCAACTTGAGACCGAGTACTCGCCTCTCTCCGACGTCGTCCCAATAGAGAGGGGAACGACACTTGCGACCATAAAGTGCCTCGTAAGGAGCCATCTGAATGGAAGAATGATAACTGTTGTTATACGCGAACTCGGCGTATGGCAACAACGACTCCCACTTAGCACCCCTGTCAACAACCAAAGCGCGAAGCATATCCTCAAGTGTCTGAATAGTCCGCTCTGACTGACCGTCCGTCTCCGGATGGTAGGCTGAACTGAACTCTAACTTCGTGCCCATCGCCTCATGTAAACTATGCCAGAATTGACTGACGAATCTGGGATCTCTGTCTGATACGATCGTAACGGGCACTCCGTGGAGTCGGATGATCCCACGGGTATATATCTCAGCCAACTTTTCCAGAGACATCTTCATCGAAACGGGTAAAAAATGTGCAACCTTAGTCAATCTGTCGACCACGACCCAGATAGCGTCGTGATGTTCAGACGACCTCGGTAATCCCGTAACGAAATCCATCGTGACTTCCTCCCACTTCCACCTCGGAATTGGCAGTGGCTGCAGGAGGCCGATCAGACTCTGATGTTCGGCTTTGACTTGCTGACAGGTAAGACATCTCCTGACGAACTCGGTGACGTCCTTCTTCATGCCTCGCCACCAGAAAGACCCTTTCAGATCGTAATACATCTTCGTGCTCCCGGGATGGGCCAGATAGGGTGCAGTATGAGCCTCTGATAAAATCTCCTTCCGCAACGCTTCGACCTTCGGGACCACGATCCTGCCTCTGAACTCTAAGGCACCATCGACACCTAGCTGAAAATCCTTGACGCCTCGGGCGCGAACCTTGGCCTCCATAACGCGAATGAACTCATCATAAGCCTGCTCTCACCGGATTCTCTCTCTCAGCGTCGGCTGAAGCTGCATAGCACTGATACTGGCACTGGTACTCCCTGAAACGGCTATAAGAAGTGCATCGATCGCCTGAAGCTGCATCAGGGCAAACTCTTAAATCAACGGACTCTGCTGCGTAATGACGTACGTCAAGTCACCCCTCACCTTTCGGCTTAGGGCATCTGCGACAACGTTCGCCTTTCCCGGATGATACTGAATAGAACAGTCGTAATCCTTAACAAGTTCGAGCCAACGGCGCTGTCTCATATTGAGCTCCTTCTGCGTGAAGATGTACTGCAGGCTCTTATGATCTGTGAAAATCTCACAACGTTCGCCATAAAGATAGTGTCGCCAGATCTTGAGAGCATGAATGACTGCTGCTAACTCCAAGTCGTGCGTCAGATAGTTCTGCTCATGTGGTTTAAGCTGACGTGAAGCATACGCGACGACCTGGCCGTCCTGCATAAGGACACATCCCAAGCCCTGTCTCGAAGCATCACTGAAGATAGTGAAACTCCAAGAAGGATCGGGAATAGTCAACACCGGTGCTGAAGTTAACCTCCTCTTGAGCTCCTGAAAGCTCGCCTCACATCGATCAGTCCACTCGAACTTCACAGACTTCCTCGTCAGCTGGGATAGAGGAAGGGCGATCTTAGAAAAGCCCTCGATGAACCTGCGATAGTAACCAGCTAGACCGAGAAAACTGCGAACCTCGGACAGACTCCTCGGTGTCGACCAGTTCTGAACGGCTGAGACCTTGGAAGGATCCACCTCGATACCTGCCTGAGTAATCACATGACCCAGAAAGGATATTCGCTGGAGCCAGAACTCACACTTGGAGAATTTAGCGTACAACTTTTCTCGTCTAAGGGTTTCGAGAACCACCCTCAGATGCTCCTCGTGCTCCTTCTGGCTCTTCGAGTAAATAAGAATATCGTCAATAAAGACAATAACAAACTGATCGAGATAGGGATGGAAAATACGGTTCATGAGGTCCATGAAGACTGCTGGCGCATTGCTGAGACCGAAAGGCATGACGACGAACTCGTAATGGCCGTAACGAGACCTTAAAGCGGTCTTAGCGATATCTGATTCCTTAATCTTCAGCTGGTGGTAGCCTGATCGTAAATCAATCTTTGAAAACACACAGGCTCCCCTCAGCTGATCAAATAAATCGTCGATCTTGGGAAGCGGATACTTGTTCTTAATCGTCAACCGGTTAAGATCCCGATAGTCGATACACATTCGCATGGATCCGTCCTTCTTCTTAACAAAAAGAACGGGTGCTCCCCACGGTGACACGCTCAGTCGGATGAAACCGAGTCGTAACAGCTCCTGAATCTGAGTCTTAAGCTCCTGTAACTCCTTAGGCGCCATACGATATGAGGCTTTGGATACTGGACCGGCCCCTGGAATGAGATCGATAAAGAACTCCACCTGCCGGTTAGGCGGTCCTCCTAGAAGCTCGTCTGGGAACACGTCCACAAACTCGCGAACGATTGGAACATCATGAGGTGTTCGCGCTTTCTGAGAATCATCGACAAGACTAACCAGATAACCCTGGCAGTTGCCTCGTCGCAATAACTTAGTGGCTTTCGCCATCGAAACAACATGAGGCAGTGAACGATTCCTGGAACCGAAGAAAGTGATCGATTCATCTCCCGGAAGATAGAGAGTGATCTCCCGGTCATGAAACCTGATATCTGCATGATAGAAGGATAGCCAATCCATTCCGAGAATAAGGTCAAAGTCCCTCATCTCGAGAACAAACGCGTCGGTAGACAATACTCGGCCACCGATGGAAAGGCTAAGATCTGAAGCTTTAGCTGAGGTCACTATCTTTCGTCTCGAGGCTAAACTCACCTCGAGAGGATCGACAGCGGTAACAGTGTGAAATCAGATGGCATCGAGACATCGTCGTGAAATGAAAGTATGTGTTGCTCAAGTATCGAATAAAGCAAACACAGGAATATCATTGAGAACAACCATCCCTGACATAGTACCTGGCTGTTGTGCTGCCTCTGCCTGATCGACCGCGTAAACCTGGGCCTGCTGTCTGCCCCTCTGCTGCTGCTGCTGAGGCGGCCTATGTGCCTGCTGACGGGGCTGTTGCTGCTGTGGTGGCTGCTGAGGCTGCTGCTGGAGTCTCTTCGGACAGCGACTCGCAAAATGTCTCGGCTCGTGGTAGTAATAGCAGATGTCCTGTCCCACATGGCACTCTCCCCGATGAAGTCGTCCGCATGTCGGGCACGGTGGAATCGGCTGCTGTCTCTATCGGGTCCTCCGGTCAGTCTGTGCACCCTTCCCTTTCCTCTTCTTTTCCTTTGCCGGCTGAGGGGCTGGTAGAGCTGGTGGAGCTGCGAATGGCTGAACTGGGGCGGATGGCTGGGCACGATCACGAACTGCCTCCCTCCTGATACTAGCGTCCACCTCCTGGGCGATAGAAACGGCACGAGCGTAGGTATGAGTCCCGTGTCCCATGATGTTGTGACGGACTGCTGGGTTAAGCCCGTTGATGAACCGCTGAGCTCTCTGAGCCTCCGTGCGAACCAGGTCCGGTACGAAAGCTGCAAGTCTAGTGAACTCCCACTCGTACTCATCAACCGTACGAGTGCCTTGCTGGAGCGCTAAGAACTGACGCTCCATCTCTGCCCGATAGTAGGAAGGGTAGTACTTTTCACGGACTAGATCCTTAAACATGTCCCATGTACAACCCGCTTTTTCACCGGGACGCATGCTCCAGTAGGCATTCCACCAGAGCCTTGCATCACCAGTGAGCTGAAGCTGAGCGCAAACTACGTGATACCTATCGGGGCAGTCCTTGACCTCAAAGATAAACTCTAAGCCCTGAATCCATTCATCAACAATGCGGGGATCTCCCTGCCCTGAGAACTTTTCGGCGTGGTAGTCGCGGAACTGTGCGACTACAGTAGCCTGAGTAGGAGCCTGATGTTCGGGTTCCCTACGTGGCGGCATCTGAACATTGAAAAAGTTTAACATTACTGAATACGTGATAACATTACTGAACACTTGATAACATCCTGACTGATTACTAAGGCACACAAATCTCTTGACGAGTCTCCAAAAGTGGCTGACAAATACTGACGTGAATCCTGAAGAACTCTAGAGTCATATCGGAAGATCCTAATGTCTAGAGTCATATCTGAATGCCTGAATTCTAGAGTCATATCTGAAAGTCCTGACGTCTAAAGTCCGATCCTGATTCGAGCATCTTAACTAAAGTCCTGATCCTTAATTCTGAGCATAGACAAAGTAATATTTTTATAACTGAAAAACTGAATCAGCACTTACCTGTCATCGGCGGGGCGTGAGCATGACGGTTCAGCTTTTTCTGAAAAATTACTGACTGAAAACTTTTTCAGAGACGCAGAAACGTGCTCTGATACCAATTGTAACACCCCTCCTTATCGTTAAATCAGAGTGCGAAAAATTCGCAAAGTTGTTTAAAAATAAATCCTTTTACTTTGCGAAAACTGATTCGGTGTGCTACCTTAAAAACGTGACTTAATTTGGAAAACTGTTATTTAATTTTTAAGATAATCATCCGGTTACTGAAAGCATAAAGTTTTCCAAAAGTTCGTCAAAATATAAGTACATCAAAAGTCATCAAAAACATCGTCAGCGGAAGCGTAAGTCATCATAATAAATATACAGTCAAAAACATACATGTCCTGAAGCCTCCGTCAGCTCATGCTCCCGGCCCGACGTCCTGACCTGAAAAACATGATAAAAGTGGGAAATGAGCACTATGGCACTGTGCTCCGTGGAAACTCATACTAATGTAAACATTGAAAATAATAACAACATCATGATATCAGTATATACATAACCTCAACCTCAAGCCGGTAATAACATGAACATGAATCTGAAATCGTCACGCAAACGTGACCCTGACCGTTACCTCATCTGCCGGCAAAACTAATGTCGGACACCATGTGCACACTCTAGTGGGCAGACTAGGGCCACTAGAACCCAGAATGGACTGGCGACCATTCCGAGCGGATACCTCAACTGAAATACATACCTCAAACATGGTACCGTAATTATAATCAATGTAGTACTTAGTCTGAGTCTCCACCTGAACTGCTGAAACTGATCGGTAGTGCTGATGCCTGATCAAACTGAAAATAATATAAACAATTACTAATGACTATGCTCAGACTGTTAACTTAACTGATTAATTTTGTTAAGATTCTCTACTGAACCTGACATGATATTTAGACTTAACCGGAATAACCGGAACTGACTTAACATGAACTGATCGGACATGAATTTACTGAACTGAAATAATCCCGGAAATTTAACTTAAAATATTGTTAAAATCATGAACTGGGTTGAAACCTTAACATAAGAACTGAACCGATTTAGAATGGGGCTGAACCGGTCCAGCCGGTCTAAACCGGTCTGGACCGGACTGCGGTTCGACTGAACTGGCAGTCGGCTCGGCTCGGCCAGCAGCCTGCCGCGTGCTGCGCGCAGCGCGCACGGGCGCTGCTGGCTTGCTGCGGGTGTTGGACAGCCGTCCCAGGCGCGACTGGCGTGCTGGGCATGAGTGGCATCCCGCTGGGGCTAACTGGTGGGTTGCCCGCGACACTGCACACAGTCACGCGTGCTGGCGTGTGCTGGCGCATTGCTGCGGTGCCGCGGGGCGTTACCGAGTCGCAGGAGTGCACTGGGCGACGCTGCGTGCGACCACTGAACGCGTACTGGACTGGCTGAACGTTCGGCGTGCACACTACTGACTGCTGGCTGCTACCGCTAGTGGCTAAGTGCCGCGGCTCGCGGGCAGGCGCATGCACTGGCAGTCGACGCTGCCTGTCTGCCAACACGCTGCTGTCGCTACGTGCGGCAGCGCGTCTATAACCGGCTTTCACCAGCCATTTGGTGAATACCTTCGGCAACCACGACATCAAACATCATGACATGACTTAATATGAACATGCTTATGAAAATAACTTCAAATTAGCACTTTTCGCACGATCAACATGAAAAGGGCCGAGGCGAGCGCGCCGTGCGCCGCCGACGGCAATACGCCGTCTCCCGACCGACTCAACCTATTCCTCGGCAACTCAAGACCATTTTAACATGAACCTTATTATAAGACTATCGAGATATAAATCACACGAAAGAACGTGACCATAACTGAAAGTGACAGGACATGGCTCGGTGCCGCCCGTGGCCACGCGCGATAAGCGCTAGCGACGGTTTGAGCCATTTAACCGCTAAAACATCATTTTGCCTCGATTAACATGGACTAACTGGGCATGAAATGATCTAAACTGAACAAATAAACGTGAATTGTACGAGAGTTGCCGGGTAAAACAAGTAGTTGTTCCATCACGATTTCACTAGGCACAACCGAACTTTAATACGGCCTTACTAAAAATTCTCAAACGTGATTCGAGCACTTTAACCTAAAATGAACTTACGGCCATAAACATAAGTCGAGGACGACTATACCTTCTTAAATACTCGCCAGAATATCGAAATTGCTCAAGTCCTTGCGTGTGCATGCCGGTGCGATACTCGTCGTGCGTTGCTTCGGTATGTGCCGTGCGATGCTATGATATGTTTAAGGTAGAAAGCTGAACCACTTGATGAGCGTATGAAATATTTGGGATGGGATATGCTGAGTATAGCTTACAGGAAAAGTGGGGAAAATTTCGGTCCCTACATGCTTATTTATATTATGGCCGAGAGAGATGGTGATGATGCCTATAGGACGTGGCTTTTTATTAAGCTTACACTTGCTTTTAATTGAGAGATTTTTGGATGACTAATCCTCCTCCCCACTCTCCTCATAAGGCCACGTGTGCTAGTTAATGTATGGAAGGAAAATAATTCCTTAAGACTTAGGAAAGATGAATACACTTTGGAACTTATATACATATAGCTTACGACTTTGATTATTTTGGAACAAAATTCCATACGCTTAATCTTAGCTAATGTGATTAATTAGGAATTAATCACTTAATTATGTTTAATTATTCAATTAACCTACTGCTTAATTACCAAAATTATTTCGAACGTAAATGGTACGTCAAAAATAAATTTCGGTAATCTCGACTGAAAATAATTAATTCCGAAAATAATAAACTTTAACATTATTATATCGGAATTAAAACATAATTTGTACTAATAAAATGTCGGGATATTACACAACATCAACCCCTTGCGCGCCACTTCGCCAAACCATCAAGCGCCATGCGCGTCTACGCCAATGCGCGTGTGCGCGCCCTTCTTGAATGCGCCCTTTCGTGTGTACTTGTGCGCCTCGCATACGAGCTTGTACCCATCTCTTAGGCCATGCGTGCGTCGCTTTGGCCCTATTTTCAGCCTCCTCGGGTTGTCTTGGCTCTAGGCCCTTCTTGTCGTCGGGGGTCAAAACCCACTTACGCATCACGCGCGCACCTCGCCATCGCCGACCTTCTCGCGTGCGTCCGCGCCCGCCAGTCCTAGGCCTACAAGGCCTAGGCCGTTGCCCGCGTCCTCACCAATCGAGTGCTCAGCGCTCCCCGCATGCCCATCGTCCGCTGCTCCGCGCTGCCAATCACCGTGGCCTGCTCGTCTACCGCGCACCCTCGTGCGCCCGCAGTGCCGCGCGTACCGCCAACATTTGTGGCCTGTTCCTCGGCCGTGTATCCGCGTGCACCTTGTTCCTTCCAAGTGTCGAACGCCAACGCGTTCCAGTCAACTTCCGTGCTCCGATCCTCTCCTCTGCACCCGCGTGCCCCCGACGCCGTGCGCCTCACCTTATCACGCGCATCATGGCCCTGTTAGAGGTATGCTGTAAAAGCTGTGTTTTGCAGTTTCTATCAATTCCATTTTGATCTGGCAATCATGTTTCGGTCAAAGTACATATGTTTGCAGTTTATTTATTT
>CACSLK010027394.1:46870-62128 GCA_902706635.1 Striga hermonthica | reverse complement strand
AGTGGGTATCCGATGGCTTGCTGGGAACAAAAGCGGAAGGGAGAACGACTTTAGATTTCTTAGCGGCAGTCGTCTCGACCGCCGCTGATGGAGCAACAGAACTCGAGCCACCCCCAAGCTCTTGAGCAACCGATTTGCGGGCCGCTTTAGCCTTCTTCTTCTCGAAGCGGGCCAATGCTTTTACTAAAAAGGAAGAAAACGATCAAATACAAACAAACCACCAGCCTTACGTGCATTTCAAATAAATGCAAAAACGCGAGACCAAACAATCAGTAAGTAATTCGAAACAAAAGACGACAAACAAAGAAGCTTACAAGGATCGTTAAGACGAGGAGCACTTTTATCAACACAAATACCAACATGATTAAGTAAAGAAGTATGTTTGGTAAGTCGACGAGCGCTCCATACGTGTCTGTTTAAGTCTTCTAGCATATCAGCGAACTGTGAAGAGTTGGGACGCTTACGCTGCTTTGTCTTATTGGTAATCCACTCATTCGAAAAGGGATATTGGCCAGGAGCAGGTCGAATGAAGAAGTACTTATTTTTCCATTCGGTAATGTTGGAAGAGAGGTCGTCAAGGAAAGTAACACCTACTCGACGGCCCAGACAATGGGCATCCTTGCTAAACCTATACCCGTAACAGTAAAGGAAAAACTCGGGGAGAAAATTACCTGAAACTATGCGGGTAACAACTATGAAGGCTACCATTATTCGAATAGAATTGGGGGTGAACTGGTTTATTGGTATATCGAAAAGGTTACTTAACGATTGCAGCTCAGGTTGAATCAGGAAACGCAGGCCCGACATTATTTGATCCACGAAAAAAGTGAAACAACCCTTGGGAGGGCGACGGAAGTCGTCTTCGGGTTTAGGAGCAACTACAGCCCAATCCGAGGGAAGGCCACTGAACTCTTTGAAGCCATCGATTTCGGCTGCAGGAGCATAAGAAAACGATAGTAAGAACTTTACCACGGAACATGCTATTGTTGCAGACTCGATTAAGGGAAGTCATTATCAAGTAAAGGAACAAGGCTGGCCGCGTATATGAGGATGTCCGAAAGAATCTAGCGGAAAATACCTCGAGGAGCCAAGTCGGGGTAAGAGGATTCAAGGATTTGGAGAACTTCGGGATCCTCACAAAGGGTGCCCGAAAGCAATGCCTGATTGTACACAGCCCAATCGATACCGAAAGGTGAGGCATGTGAATGGACAAAATCCTCCGGCTCGACGTTTCGACGAGAACATGGCTCGACATCGTTTGGGTGAACAGAGTCCGAACCCGAATAGTTCACGGGCAAGAGAACCGGAGACGGGATCAGAAACAGGGTCGAGATTGGAATCTAAGAAGAAAAAGAGAACGACAATCAAGAAAAGTTATTAGAAACCGTGATTCGATTCAAAGAGATAAGGGTCAACAAAATAACCAGGATATCACGAGAAGCGTCTCGACAACGGGAAGAAAGGGAGAAGAAACAAGAAAAGTATTCCACATATCGATTCGACTTGACAAATGAAGGTCAAGTCAGGAAAGGAAAAGAGTCGATCTCTCATAACAAGACGACTAACAAAGGAGAACTCTTGAAGAGATGAAAAACCTACAATCAGAGATCTAACAGGAAAATCGCCAGAAGATTCACATGCAATTCCCAGAAAGTGAAAGATGTTCTTATTTCCAGACAATTTACCCAGAAAAATAAAAAGCGTTCTTATCTCAAAACACAAAAACAAGTCGAACAGGCAAAGAAAACTTACTCATACTCATGATGGTTGACGGAAAGTCCTGGAAAATCGAAAGAAGGACGCCGGAAAGTAAGAGCGTCGGAAAGCTGTGTTTGCCGGAGAAAACAGAAAGCTCAGAGAAGGTGAGTGCGAAAAGTGGGGACGAGAAAAGGGGAGGATTATTTATAGAAAGGACAGAGAAACCCCAGCCCTCAGATTAAAGTCATTTTCAACGGCTAAGATGGTGCACAGAATACGAAGCGGTGGAGAGAGAAAGTGTCTTATCTTTTGAAATTTGAAATTTGAAAAGATCCAGACTTATCCAATCAATTCGAAATACAATTGGTTAAACATCACTTCGCAAGTCGCAGAAACAACCGGGTACAATTTAGGGCAACGACAGGCGACAGAATATGAGAAAAGACTCGAGGAAGACATTCGACCGCCCAGAACTTACTCTTAAGCTCAGAATCACTTCGAGTAATTTTTGGGGGGGACTAGATGATATAGCCACACTGGCTCATAACGGTCCGTATCATCACGGTTCAGAAATTATCAAGTCGACTTTAACAAAGTCGACTCCTCCAATAAGGCTCTTCACGATACTCACGGTCAAGCATCCCAGCTCTCGTCTGAGTCGACGTACACATGTCGACTAACATAAGTCGACTTCTGCCAAGACGATGGTCAGACGTATCAGGATCCACTAGTGATTGAATACGATCCAGTCGACTTGAGTCGATATCTCAGGCCGACTGAAGGGATCTTGCAGTTCATAGTTCTCGACAGCTTTGATACACCTCAGCGTACTAAGAGAAAGTTAAGGATAAGAAGAAAGCTAAGGAAGGATCTAGATGCTGACTAGGAAGTGGGCAGAATACGAACCGACCAGGGTATTTTGGACATTTCCAGTAAGTCGGCCGGGGCACTTTGGGGACTTCAGGTAAATGTTGCACTTCTATGTAAAGGACTGAGGTAATCCCAAAACCCTAACTCCCATTCATTCTACATTTCTTCTCCATTGCTGTTGCTGCTCTCTCTAGGCAGCTTTCTTCATCTCTTTCACATACTGACTTGAGCATCGGAGGCTCTACGCCGGAAAACCCTCTGGCGTTGAGTTCTTGCAGGTGTTCTTGCGGCTCAACAACGGTTCGAAGGCCATCAAATCAGATCTGAGCTCATTCACACTGGTTCATCCCAGATCTGAACGTTTTCCCATTGGGCCGCTCCAGATCTAGGAAGAGACCCATCAGTCAAGATAAGTTGTTGATTATAGTATCTTGAGTTAATGTAGGTGTTTGAAGAGTCGAGCCCTTGGCCTACGTACTTGCTTTTGTGTGCAATATTCTGTCTCAATTTCCAGGTGGATTTTATTCTAAAATTTGCTATGCCGTAAATAGTTTATTTGTTGATGGGTTAGTATGATCAATGCATGCGTGTGAATCCGTATAACCTTCGATGTGAGCTGGACGTCCTTTGAACGATTGTCCCCGTCGATGTGAGCTATATGTCCTTCGACGGTGCCTTTGTGAGGTAATCTCCCTAAGTCCTAATATGGTCGTACCCTTGTGGGGTATGTAAGTCCCTATGTAAGGCCATGTCGTTGAGAGATGTATGTCCTTCGGTATGCACTCTCATTGTTGAGAGTTGTATGTCCTTCAATGGCTAATGATAGATGTGCACATGAGTGAGGTTATTGGTATATTGATTGGAGGTGTGACATGTTGAATTGATTTATGTTCATGTTGTGACCATACCCCTTATTATATTATGTTGTTATCTACATGCATAGCGGTGAGCACCACGGTTTCATTTGTGCTCACTCCCACCTGCTCATCACGGATGCAGGTTAAGCAGGTGTCGGGTGACGAGGAAAGGACGAGTGGGCCGGTTTATTGATTATGTTTTATTATGCTTCCGTTTTCGAATAAATGCGTGGTCTTTATGAACCTTGTTTTGAATTGAGACATGATGAAATGCTTATGAAACTCATGTTTTGAGATTGTTGGATTTGGAATATTTTGGTGAACCTATTTTGGATTGATTATCATGTTGCGTTTGTTTGTTCATGCTATTGTGTTTGAGCTGAATAACATGTGAGTTATGTTGAAAATCGAGTTAATGAAAACCATGTGAAAACCGGGTAATTAATCCTCGTGCAACCAGATATGACTTGGTCGATGTAAATGTTTGAAAAATGCCCATGTTTATAAAAATGAGTTCGAAAAATTATTTACTGTTTTTCGGGAAGCCCGAGATTTCTTTAAAATCAAAGTCGGGCATTGCAGTTTGGTATAAAAGCCTGTCTGCATTTCTTTAGACTGCTCTATGTGTGAATTACATGTTTATGTGTATTATGTGAATTACATGCTTATGTAAGTTGTGACCCTTGTGTTTGACCACTCGTCTTCGTCACGCCGCACTGCTTAAGGTATGTTTTATAAGTGTCAATGAAAATACTTATATGGTGAAATGTGTATTCTTGTAGAAATGAAACTACATGAAATGTGACTTGTTGTTATTTTGGGGCTTAGGAATCTATCTACCTTTGTTGTTTCGAACTCTAGTGTTTAATGGTGAACCCTAGAACTGTATGCCTTGTGCTAAACTTTTCGGCCTATTCAACATAGAATTATGGCTCGTCGCAACAACCGCAATCAGCAAACCATGCATCCATCTCCACCTCATTAGCCGGCTTCTAACCCGGCTGAGGCCCATCTCAACACGGTTCTCCAGTTCCGGTGTTTGACCCCACCGTCTTTCTCCAAGGTTGAAGGGCCCACGGCAGTAGCCAAATGGATCCGTCAGCTCGAACAGGACTTCGATCTTCTGCAGTGCTCTGATACTCAAAAGGTCATATGCGCCCGCTACATGCTGACTGCAATGCTGCTATGTGGTTGTTAGAGGTATGCTGTAAAAGTTATGTTTTGCAGATTCTATCAATTCCATTTTGATCTGGCCATCATGTTTCGTTCAAAGTACATATGCTTGCAGTTTATTTATTTTTGCAATCATACTCCTTGTCTTACATTGAGATAGAGTGGTTCGAAGTGTTTCGAACAGAAAGATCACCTATCGGTTCCTTGTAAGACTAAACTTTTCGTTCACAGTCTAGACAGGCAGTGAGACCCCTCTTGGATAAAGACTGTAGTGTATTCTTCATTCAGTTGGTCTTTGACTAGAGAATTACACTAGCACTTATGATAGGTGTTGAACAAGACCACAGAAGGATAAGATTATGAGACACACTGATCGTTGTTGTAATCTAGACCTTCAGTAATTGATGCATACTCTGAAGTTGTAAGATAATATAAAATGGACATATGTATTCATTACTTATTTATTTGATTTATCAAGGGTGATTACTATTTTGCTAGGATGACATACTCGGTATTTTGGTAAATAAGTGTGTTTATATGATCTGCCGTTATAAATTATTTACGGTCAATGTGCCCCAGTGCAGTGGGTTGATGACGTCCCCGAAATGAGCTCAGGAATGAATATTATGTCAAGCCCTGCAGGAGGATGTGTTATCCGGTATAATGATTAAGGATCTGAGTGGTACTAGTTTCGAAAATTAATAAGAAGTTGATGAATTATTTTGTCAGTAATTTAATTAATCAACAGACGTTATATCTTAAACATGAGGAGATAAATTGATCAATTAGATTAATATATTTAATCAGTGGAGACGAATTAATTGTAATTCAGAGCTAAATGGGGAGAGCAGTAATATTACTCTAGTGGAATGTTTTATTATTTAATTCTAAGATTAGGAATTAGGAATTAATTTATATTCTATTAGGAGAGGAATATTTCTTCTAGAATATTACCTAGGGTTAGGAGACTATGAAGTCTTCTAGAAGGTAATAAAGGTTAGGAGGAATATGACTTCTAGATGGGATATGATATGGAGCATAATTAGGATTCCTAAACCTAAAGGAATAAGCCCATATTTAGCACCTCCTTTAGGTCCCTATTGTAGCCTATAAATACACAAGTCCCCTAGCCTCTTGAATATGAGACACACGTTTTTTTCTCGCTGAAGGGCTGGAGAAATTCGGCCTCTTCAAGTGAGAAAGAAAGAGAGAGATTCTTCTTCGAGAGAAAATTCGGTTAGCACCGTAAGGTCTCAGAAGAAGATGATCAAGAAGCTTTTGGAACTCTAATAAATCGCTCCACCAAGATTTATTTGAGATCGTGTAAAGGTCATACAATAGAAGATCGAAGGTTGCTATTTCATATCCCGACGAATAAATATATTTCCCAGCTTTCAGTCGAATTTCCGCGCACCCAGGTCCAATTCGCGCACGCAAACCGCGCCCAGGTGTTCCAGCAGATCGTGACCAGGCCTGTTCTCACGGAGTCCATAGCCCAGTTCGCGCGCTCAGCCTGTCCGCAAAGCCCAGGCGACAAGGAGCAACAGCATGGCCCAGTTTCCAAAAGCTCGCATCCACTCAGCCCAATTGCGCGCGAGTTCCATCTGTGGCAGAAGGAAAACGTGCGAGCCGTGCGGCCCGCATCCAAGCCCGCTCTCCTCACCGCACAACCCGTGCACCCAAAGTCAAACCGCGAGCAGCCCGACCAAGCCCGCGGGCATCCCAGCGCCTCCCAGTCCATTGTGCGCGGCCCATCTTCGACCTCAGCGCGGCCCAATGGCACCTGGTAGCCCAACGATCAGTTCAGTGGGCCTAGGAAGCAGCAGACTGGTCCAAATTGCGGCCAACCCCTTTCAGCTCAGCCCAGATAGTCCAGCAGGTCTTCAAACCGGTCCAGTCTATTTCAAAAGCCCCGGTTCATGTCCAAGGTGGTTCCCGAGCAGTCTGAATGGTCCGGTTAACTTACCGAAGGTCCGAGAAAATCCGATGAACTTGATGAGCGATTGGATCACCTTGACTACTCGATTAGAATCGAGAAAGGCCAAGTCCAGCTGCCCATTGGACTTTGGTGTTCTGACGATCTTCACCAACGGAAATTAGAAACGTCTCAGAGTCGGCAAAAATTTTAAACCGTAAGTCCTAATCCTAACTATAAATTCCGCTGCGTTAGGATTTATTATTCAATAGATTTGAATGTGCACATTGCCGACGTTCCTAATAGAACCCAACAATTGGTATCAGAGCCCAGGCTAATTCATCTTTGTGTACTATTCGAATTAGGACTTGCGTGATATATGTGAATTAATTGTGTACAGACGCAGCGCATAATATATTAGAATTCCAAAATGTGTTTGCAGGTATTCTTGAATCTGATTATTATGGCCCGCATGTATGTTTGTTTTTTAATTCATGTATGTCGTTTTAAAAGCCTCGGACTTGTCGAGAATTTTTGGGTTGGTGAATGCTTGTAATAATTTATTCGCACGGTAGGACACCGCATAGTTTAAATGCTTTTCTAGATCATTTATGTACAACCCATGTGTGGGCCATATGATCAATGTATGTAATTGATATTATGTAATTGTTCGTTGGACCCGCTAAGCACGGACATCTCTCGACGAGACGAGGCAGGCTACCCCGCGAACCCGTAGTTGATGGGATACGTGGTACTGTGCAAATGCAGACATACTCGTAGGCAGCTTGCTGTCAGATACGAGCATTGTTAAGGTATTTGCAGACTGATACGCACGGACCCAGGTCAATAGAAGTACGGGCGACGGTGGCAGTAGGCACACACCAACGGAGGAGACCCGATGGTGATTTTCCCAATGACGACTTGTTCAAGACGAAAAGTGGGAGTCATGGTGAAAACGAAAATTCCAAGTCCTGAATCGGAAGACCCAATTCAACAAGGACAAGACTGCGTTTTCGGAAAGATTGGAGAATGATTAAATGGCCATGATAGTTGGATCTTAGTTTCTCGTTTATTATTGCCTAATTAATCATGCATGTCCTTATGTGATTTAATTGCTCTATGTGAAAATTGAATTATTAGGAGCATGTTTAGGAAAATCCCTTTAAACTAAAAATTATATTAAGCGTGTAATGGGTTGAAATAATTAACATCCAAGGCCTCCATTATAGGTTTGTCAGTGAAGTGATTTAAATCGATCCCAAAGGACGTTTTATTTCACAGTTCACAAGGACGAATTTCCTTCGGGATGGTTATAGTGAGCTATTTCAAAAGCGTACGGGTCACCCAAAGGTGGACGTATAATTTTGGTAGTAAACTTAGGACCAATTAATGGGTTACGCTTAAAGTTGCAAACAATTACGATATTCCCAAAGGAAAAGGTCGTTTTTATTCTTGTATAAGTTAATTGCGTTGGCCAAAAATTCGACCGACTATTAGTTAAGTATTGCTTGGCAGTACATTAAGCTAATGGGATTTATCCCTCCTCTTGCGATGGTTTGAACTGTAGACGTCCACACTCCGTGGCCTGCAGGGATTCGGTGTTTTGAGGTGCCGGTGAATATATTCAAATGTTGTTTTGAAGGGATCAATATTTGATGATTCGAAAACACTTGACTGAGTAAAGACTATGTTTGCATGATCCCAGGAATTCAAAATGTCTTTTTAATCCGTTGTTCGTAATACTCAAAAATAATTTATTTGTTCAAACATGATTAGAAATAGAACTTGGATAGTGTCTTATTTTGCTGAAGAATACAAGCTGAATGGCATGTGTATCTGGTCTAAGCGAAATAGACATAGAAAGATGAATTGTCCTATCCTTAATATAAGAAAGGTAAATCTTATTCACTGGGAAGTCAAAACATTTTAAGTGGTGTTGTCTATCAGTGCCTGATATACAGATACGTAACCACTAATTATGTAAAAAGATCTCAGGAACCAATCGACATGTGATAGTTAGATTACCATCTAGAATGGGCTACCTACGGAAGAAGCATCTATTACAGTGGGAGTTATCTATTAAATAGAATTTTTGGTTTTTGAGTAATTGTCTTTTCGTACCAAGTTTTAGAAAGAACTCGTGTTCAGTTTCTAAATTGTGTATGGGTAAAAACGAGATGTTTTATCCATTTGATACGTGGGTAGACAATTTGTAAACTCAAGGAGCCAAAATATCTCACAGTGCAATAAATAACACATCGACTAGAATCAATAAGAAGAAAGGTCCTTCAATAAATGAATCATTACATTATTTGGCATCTAGTGTTTGAGATTTTAGAGTTAGTAGAATTCAAAGGTGGATACCCATTGAACTCATGGGTTATTTGGGAATGTATGAAACTATCAGATCTACGAATTGTGCTTGGTATCTAAAATTACATAAATGACCTTTTGAAGGTCGAGGGATTTAGAAGCCAAAAAAATGTTAAAATTGGTTTATCCGATTTGTAAAGTTCTATGATTTTAGGACAAAAGGTAGTTTTGAATATTTTTCTTCGGAAAAATTTGTTCAAAACAGGGTACATTAAGTGACATTCTATAAGTTTGAGTACATCGAAAGAGTGCAATGGCAGTTATGGAAAGATGTCGAGTTTAATGTATCAGTGGCATTACGATTGAAATCGAAGTGACTAATACCTTTTGGAAAATCATATAAATACTTATTGGGTATTGAGATTCAATCTCAACATGTTGCACTTGGTTCATCGGAACAGGACGGTGTAACAAGAACGAAGGAAAATGTCTCTCAGGAAGATTGGTTATGTCAATGATGAGTTATTAGGAATTTCACCTTTTCGTATTGGAGTTGTGCAAATAGCAGGTCAAGTTCTGAGCATAATTCTATCTAAGCTTAGTACTTATTACTCTGAATGAATTGTTGGCAAGGCTTAGGCCTTGTCAGGAACATATTCGGATTCAGAGTATTTCAGCACACGTGCTGGAATGTTGATACTAATATGATTGAAAGGATGTTCAGAAATTAGGCTATTTGTGAGATATTTCATGGTAACGAGAAATGAGTAGATTATTATAGTACTAAAAGTCAGAATATGTTTGTTAGCACGAATGTCTGACTTTTAGAGGAATACTATGTAATAAACCACGAAGCTCATTTGTAGAATTGTTTTAAGCAAAGATAAAGGTGAAAGTTAGTGCGAATGTGTTTGTTAGCGCGAATGTCTGATTTTAAGTAATAAACCGCTGAAACTGAAGAACTGTGTTGAGATGCGCATCTATTGGGTGGGGAGCCTGCTGATGAGATGGAGGCGGAGGCGGGGTTTGCTTATTGCGGTTACGACGAGCCATAATTCTACATTAAAAATGGGTCGAAAAGATTTAGCATAATAATAATAAAGTCTAGAGTTCAATACCAGAGTTCGAATTTATAGGTGGAAAGTTCCTAAGCCCCGATTTACTATACCAATAATAAGTCAATGCACAATCATCTAAAAAATCATTTAGGTACTCATACCTGAGCTGGCGCGGCATGACGAGAGTGAGTGGTCATAACTCAAGGTCAAATCAATTAATCAAATAATCCACATTAACCAGTCTACAGAAACGAAGACAGGCTCTGATACCAAACTGTAACGCCCCACTTTTATTTGCCGAAAATAAGAATAAATTTTTTGAATTTATTTCAAAAACACTTGAGGCACTACTCATTTTCGAAGCGTACATCAATACTTAACAAAAATATCAATACTCAATCAATCAACAATCCTCATTTGTCTATAATAAAACCTCAATAATCAATTTTGCAATCCAATAATCATAATATCATAATATCTAGGGAGTACACTCCCTATCAATAATCCAATACTGAATAATAAAGAAACAATAATAACAGTATTCAGTTCAAAAGGTGGAAGCAATATCAAATAATAAGACCACTGTAACACCCCGAGTTTTATTAATAAAGGAAAATACTAGCTTTTAATTTTAAGCTAGCCTTTGTTAATAAATAATTATGTTCATGTACAAGTTCAAGTTATTCAGCTAGTTATATTCCAGTTCGACTATTAGTGGATACGTTATTCGGTTTGATTATTCCAATAACCGAATGAGTTTTCAGATTTAGTTCCGATTCATTTAATTAATTAATGAGTTCGGAATTAATAAGTTAAAGTTGACGAATTATTCGAAATATTAATATTCAGATTAATCGTTTAAGTTAAGAGTATTCGAATTAATTTTCGAATATCAAGTTAATGATCGGAATAATCTTCCGATAATTAATTCATGTTTAATCGCTCGATAAATATTTTATCGAGCTTAATCATGTTTAACTAGGAATTAATTTTCTTGTAGTATTAAGTATTAATATTAATTGTGCTTAGCATAACCTAAGCAAAGGTCATGCATGTTTATGGTACTTTATAATCACGGCAACAAATAGCTTATGCTAAGCAAGATTTATTATTTCATGACCATGCTTAACATTTACAAATTGCCGAGGAGTTGTCTCCAAGTTTCTCATGTGAAAGGCCATCATAGCACTTAACACATGGAGACTTATGGTTTAATAGTAGAATGACTAAGCCACAAAGTTTACACCTCAAGACTTAGGTGCATGACAAGTGTGGCAATGTCATTGGTCAAAAGAATCCATCCCTTTCTTCATAATTTTGGGTACGGCTTTTATATATGTGGAAGGAGAATTTTTATCTCAAGCTTATTTTCTCTACTCAGCGAGCAAAGAGATGTGATTATCGCATAATTAGCATAAATTAAGTGAGGTTAAGAGAGATCAAAGTAAGATCACACACGCACACGCACGGAAGGGATTGATTACGCCCGTTTTCGTGAAATTGGCCGAGCACTTGAAGAGGTAACAACCTTTTCATCCTCTTTTCATTTTAAATAAGATCATTTAGGGGTCACCATGTTCAACCATGTTCAGAAATTCAAGTTAAAGGCTAAGTAGTGCTCGGTTTAAGACATATTCGTCCGTGACCGTGTGATGTTCGATTGTATTCGAATAAACCCGAGTAGTTCATGTCTATTTGATCAATATAGGTCATTTTATATTCAGTCCATTTAGGTTGGTCGAGACAAGTTGAATGTTTGTTCATGAATTGGCCTAAGGAGGTGGGCCGCGCACATAGCGCACGCCCACGGGCCGTCTTATGCGGTGTCATGTTATCTTTTGTTACGATCATGTTTATCCGAGTGATTCATGTTCCAACAACCTTTAAATAGTGTGTTATGGTCAATCTCTAAAGATTGGTTGAGAGAATATCAAGCTCGGTCGGAGGAATGGCTTGAAGCCGAAGGCGGCGTACAGGCTCACGCCAACGACCACTTTAGTTCATTGAGTGAAAAGCCATGAAATTGAGTATAATCAGTATTTATATTGGTATTATGTTCAGTCATGTTAAGCTGAGTGGGAGTCGCCGGAAGAAAGTATCGAACGGTCGGCAAGGGCTGGGCGTATGCACGCTGCCGCACATAGCGACTGTGCGTGTAGTCTGTCAGGCAGCACGGGCTGCCAGTATGTGTGCATGCCTGTGGCAGCGGCATGTAGCCGCCCGCAGCAGCAGTCAGCAGTTGGCCGTGTGTGTGCGCACGCCAACGTTCAGTTGTGCACGCCAGCGTGCGGTAACGCACGCCAGCGCGCAGCATCACGAGTCCGTGGCCCCGGCAGCGCCCAACGGGCCGCACGAGTAGCCAACGCCGCGGTTGACGCCCAGTAGCGCCCGCGCAGCGCCTGTCACGTCCAGCCAGCACCCGTGTGCGAGTTCCTACATCCAAGTACCTGTCGTTGTGTGCGATAAAGCCCGACAATGTTAGATGGCGCTTGGTGCCAACGCATATAGCGTTTGGCAGCGCCAGTCAACCTCTCGAACGTCCAGTAGTGCCCAGTCAGGCCTAGTTCATGTTCAGCCGCGGCCAGACGCCACAGCACCATAGCTCAGGTCCTCGGCAGGCCCTGCAATCGCCATGCCACGTCCAGTCCCGGCAGCGGTCGCGCCCGCAGCCTCGGCAGACCGTGAGCAGAGCCAGCGGCTGACCGCCCGGTCATAGCCAGCGGGCGGTTCGGCCAGACCAGTTCAGACCCGGTTCAGACCGGTTTGGACCGGTTCGAACCAGAGTTTAATGTTTAAATCCCGGTTCATATTTTAAGTCCCATTTTCAGTTAATTCCGAGATGGGTCCAGTTCAGTAAATTCATGTCAGTTCAGTTTTGATTTTAGCCAGTTCTGATTGTACTGGTTAAGTCCAAATATCATATTTAATTCCAGTAGAGCATCTTAACATATTAAAAGTTATGTTATCAGACTGAGCATAGTATTTAGTAATTGTTTATATTATTTTTTCAGTTTGATCAGGATACAGATATCAGCACTTACATTTTCAGATCAGCAGTTCAGGTGGGGACTCATACTGGGTATTACATTGATTATAATTATTCTACCATGTTTGAGGTATGTATTATCAGTATCCGCTCGGAATGGTCACCTGTCCATTCTGGGTTCTAGTGGCCTTAATCTGCCCACTAGAGTGTGCACATGGTGTCCGACATTAGTATTTTGCTGGCAGATGTTCAGGTATCAGGCAGGGGATGATATTATCTCACCATCAGTATCAGATCATGATTATTCAGTACTGTTTCATGTTCATGTTCATGCCAGGATCATGTTATTGTAATTATTTTCACTATTTACTTTAGTATGAGCTTCCACGGAGCACAGTGGACTTTAGTGCTCACGACCCACTTTTATCATGTTTTTCAGGTCATGACGTCAGGCCAGAGGTGTGAGTTGGCGGCTGGTTCAGGACTTTTGATCACGTGTTTATAAATATTTTGACGATGTTACGTTTCCGTTGTTCACGACTATTTGATGAACTTATCTGTTGCTCAGACTTTCAGTTGGTTAAAATATTAAGTTACACAGTTGGTTTTCCTCAGAACTAAAATAACGGTTTATAGATTAAGTTATGTTTCATTATAACACTCCGAATCAGTAATTCACAAATAAATGTTTTATTTTGAAAAGTTTTGCGAAAAAAACGCACTCTTATTTTCATGTCAAGACAGGGTGTTACAGTTGGTATCAGAGCACGTTTTTGCGTCTCTGAATATTTCACGAGTCAGAAAATTTTTCAAAAACTGAACACGTCACGCTCACGCCTCGCCGACTACCAGGTAAGTGCTGATTCATGTTTTAAATTATAAACAATTTACTATTTCTATGCTCAGAAATTTCTCAGTTACGATATAGTTAAGATGCTTGAATCATGTTCAGGATCAGTAGTCAGTATACTCGGGATTTTATGTCATTATTTTCCAGTCATGATTAGCAACTCGTCAAGAAATTTGTGCGCTTTACTGATCAGTGTCCAAATGTTATTAGTAAGGATGTTGGAGTTAGAATTCAGAACTTTAGAAAGGGGCTAAGTTTGAGAACTCTAGATTCAATTCTAGATTTATTCAGGTCAAGTTCACGACTCGTCAAGAGATTTGTAAGCACTTATGTTATACAAATCTTAACAATCATGTTCCTCAGACATTTACTATCGAAAATTGCCCATTTTGCCAACCAGTGGGCATATTCCAAAGATGAATTCCTTGATTCAATTCAGGGAATAGACTCAAATTTCCTAAGTCAGATCAGTAAATCAAGTTCAGGGCAAAATTTTCATGCTAAAGGTTGTTATAATTCTCAAGTCATTGTTAAGGTAACGGTTTCCAATGTATAAGAGTCAATAGTCTGGGTTACCATGGAGGCTTGAAATAAGAGCCACTCAGCCGGGTATACTATGGAGACTTGAAGCTGGGACCGGAGCAATATGATTTCATGTGATAACAACCTTTAATGTCAGTTGTGTCATGTATTTTATCAGTCATGATACTTCAAGTTATGATTTTCAAAGCTCAAGGTCAGTTATTTCCTTTGTACTTGTGGGACCAGTTGATACTGGAACAACCCTATACAGTACATAGTCATGAGTCAATGTTCAGGATTTAAAGTTAATGTTCATGATTTAAGGTCGACGTATAATAGTTGTTCAGCCGGGTTGTAACACCCCGCTAGCTTTATTAAAATCAGAGTGCGATTTTCGCAAATTCTTTTCTAAAGTTTACGTTTTAGTTTGCGAAACATATCTCGGGATGCTACATAAAAATATTTCTTTTCTAAAAATCCGTTAACTTTATTAATTGTAAACTCATTTAAGAACACGGATTATCCTTTTATAAAACAAGCGTGTGATACTGTATAAAATCTGACCCGAAGGCTTGGATCGTCATCTGAAAATTTACACGCTAGTTTGAAAGTCTGAAAACATCAGCGGAAGTAAAACGTGGCAAATATTTACAAGTCAACAGTCTGAAAAAACATATACATATTTACATGGACTGGACCAGCGACCACCAGCTCCACTCACTCCTCCGGACCGACTCTGTCACCTGAAAAGATCATAATAGTGGGAGCGTGAGTACTAAAAACACTGTACTCCGCAGAAACTCATACTAAAGTAAACATTAATAATAATATCAATATCATGACTGCAGGTATATATAAGCAAACTGTAATCTCCCGACACTGGGTCGGTAACTGAACTGAACCTCCTCGGACACGATGTCCGTCTATGTGCACATTCCGATGGCCTATTAAGGCTACTGTGCCTCCACTGGAACTCGGGATGGCCTATTAAGGCTACTGCGCCTCCACCCAGAGTG
>CACSLK010027394.1:26845-37895 GCA_902706635.1 Striga hermonthica | reverse complement strand
TTTTGATCACGTGTTTATAAATATTTTGACGATGTTACGTTTCCGCTGTTCATGACTATTTGATGAACTTATCTGTTGCTCAGACTTTCAGTTGGTTAAAATATTAAGTTACACCGTTGGTTTTCCTCAAAACTAAAATAACGGTTTGCAGATTAAGTTAAGTTTCATGGTAACACTCCGAATCAGTAATTCGCAAATAAATGTTTTATTTTGAAAAGTTTTGCGAAAAAAACGCACTCTGATTTTCATGTCAAGGCGGGGTGTTACAACCACCACTCGCATCCCTCCGTCGTGCCCGCACTCACTTACCCGCATCCATGAAGAGCAGGTAGGGGTGAGCACAATTGGAAAATCGAGATGCTCTCCTCTATGCAATAATTAATATTCAATAATCATAAACAATAAAGGTATTGTCGCAGCATGTATACGAATCAATAATCGTCCCATCTCCTATCAATAATCAATAATCAGTCTCATGTACACACCTATAGCAATAGACTACTGTTAAACTATATACCGAACGCCTTCGCTAAGGACTTACAATGAGTGCCCGGCCAGCAGGAGTAAATCCACCCTGACAGCCAAGACTTACGCCTTGGACTTACCAACGAGGATCACCAGCCAAAGCTCACTCCCTGACTGCCAACAATAATAAAAGAGACTACCCAAAAGGTACGTTCTATAGCTACGGGGATAACCGTTCGACAGCCGGTATAGCTCACATCGAATGCTACATGGTTCACATGCATACATTAATCATACCACATGCAGTATCAATTAATTACTGCATAGAAAATTTCATAAATAAACTCACCTGGACGAAAGCAAGTGAATGCACAACAATAACGGGTAGGCGGCGAGTTCGGCTCGTCAAGCACCTATATTAAGTCAAGATACTACAATCAACATCTTATCTTGACCTGATAAGAAGCACACACAAATCATACTTAGTCGAACTTGATTCAACTAAGTCATTCGTTGAGTTCTGTGGACATTGGAACACTTGGACTCGACTCGAATCCAATTATCGGCAAATACGTCAATTTAAGTTGGTCAGGCAAATGAATGAGTTTGGCTCTAATATTTTAACACAAAATTCACACCACTGGACATAGCAATATCACCAAGCGTTAGACCTTAACTCAAAACACATGATTTTATAAAATTAAAACACGATTTTAGCAAAAACGAGCACAATTTCATATCCTGGCCTAGCGAATGAATCAACCCTTGATATTTTTACACAAGCATCTACAGAATGTGGATACCAACATATAAAAATTCCATCTTTAAACACTTATCACATGAATTAGAAAAATTCTGACAATATTTAGCAGAAAACTCATTTTAATTACAAACCTATCATAATGAACAAATTAAATTCTGAAAATTTTATGTCAAGTAACACAACATAAATAGAGCATGCTCATCAATTTTCAGCAATTTACAGCAACATGTCGAAATTTCATAATTATAACGAGTTTCAGCAGGATCACACAAACCATTAATTACCCTAGCTAACTAAGTTCAAATATTATGAATTATTTACACAACATCAAAATATGACAAAGGAACAACATATCTAAAATTCAGCCATTTTGGAGCACAACTCGATTTTATATGTAATTTATACGATTCTGCCCAGAAATCAAAATAATTAATTAAAATAGCTATAGATGATATTAAATCATGAAAATTTTACACGACATACGAAACCATCACAGGACTTCACATGTAAAAATTCACGTCATTTGGTGAGGTATACAATTTATCATGAATTTATCAAAATTCAGCAGCTATTCAAGATTCGAAAATTCATAAACGACTCGACAAACATCGAAATCGTCTGCGGCCTTCACCATCAAGCCATGGACTCAATATGTTTCGGGTAACACAAAAATTCCATACTTATCTTTTGATGCGGCCTTCAATACCACTGCACTTGCACGAATTTAACGAGACCTCACACGATCTCTGAAAAATCGAACATACCTCACAATTAATCACATAAAATATTACACCTAACAAGCATAGTATTCAAAGGCATAACCATGTTCACATAATACCACACATATGAATACATTAAATATAAAAAGGGTCAGCCTGGGTATCGTTCTCGGGACGGGGTCACAAAAGAGGGTCGAACCAGGGCTAATATGCGTGCACGAAGAGCCTCGACAGCAAGGCTTGGCTCGGCTGCGGGTCGAGCGTGTGATCAGCGGCGATGGGGGTGGCCTGTGCGTGTCTGTTGGCCACTGAACGACGCCGGGAACGCACAAAGCAACGAACACGGGTCGCGCTGGAAAGATGCGTCGTGAGAGCAGGGCAATGGTTGACGGTTTGCGACTGCGACGTGCGATAGGGCAGGGCTGGCCGACGATTGCGAGGGTCACGCGTAAGCGAGCAGGCTTGGAGTTCTTGCGCTCAGGCAGAGGGCCAGAGGTCGCGTGATAGTAGTGCACGCGGACGAGGGTGGCGGACAAGGGCGGTGAACGATGGTGGAGCAAGAGAGTGAGGATTGTAGTAAGAGATAGGGAGAGAGGGCGAGAGATAGCAGATAATAAAAAGCTGCGAGAAAATATTGTCTGCTGAGGGAAATAATGACGAGCTTAGGGATTAATCTCTCCCTTTTATAACACTAGGGTTACCACCCTTCTAAACTTGAACACCAAGCAACAAAAAGAGAGAGAGAGAAGGGGTTCGGGTCGGTCTCCTCGGGCAGGGCGCGCGGGTCGACTGAACACACGGTTTCGGGGTGCGACGTCGGGTTGGTTCTCTCGGTTCTTCAATGACAATAGTCGAGGCTCGATAACGATCACACGATATTTAAAATAAAACGGGATATTTATATATATATATATATATAATACACATGATAATAATTATTAATACTACGCAATTAAACACATTTAAACAATTATGCAAATTAGACATTTAATATAAATATTAATACTAATAATAATAACAATCAATTTAGACAATTAATAGCAATTAAGCTTTTAGCATTTACAATAACAATACTAATAATAATAATATCAATAATCAATTAGGCAATTAATAATAATAATAATAATAATAATAATAATAATAATAATAATAAACTTAATTAATCCATAATCAAACGGAGCATTACAAACGGCAAATTATGGATTTCTAGACGAAGTCAATCATCATCTGCTCAGTTATGGTGGCCAAAGGTTCTGCTTCCACCCATTTGGTGAAGTAAACGACGACTATTATGGCGAACTTTACATTTCCTTTTCCAGTTGGGAAAGGACCGATGAGATCGATCCCCCACTTTGCAAATGGCCATAGCTCTAAACGGATTTGAGCGATTCCAGATGTTGATTAACGTTGGGAGCAAATATTTGACATTTGCGGCATTTTCATACCCAATCGGCAGCATTCGACCTCAGGGTCGGCCAATAAAATCCTTGACAAAGTATCTTGTATGCCAAAGCTTGCGCTCCATGATGATTAGCACATACACCTTCATGAATTTCTTCTAAAACACGTCACGATTCTTCTGTAGTTAAACATTTGAGTAATGGAGTTGAAAATCCCCATTTGTATAAGACTCCATTGTCTATAGTGAACCGGGCTACACGAATACGAAGGGCTCGGGCTTCTTTTGGATCGCCTAGTAGGGCCCTGGTTTGCAGGTAAGCGATTATTGGATCCATTCATGTCGGATTTTCACTTGAAGGGGCAGCGTCGGTCATCAAGACGTCAGTGATGACGGTTGACGGCGTGGTTTGCTGGTTGGCCTGTACGAACTCAACGTTTTCCATGTCGGTAGAGGATGCTAACCGAGATAAGGCATTGGCTTGGACGTTCAATGTACGTGGTATATGTTCCAACAATGCTTTGAATTTAAGCATTTTTTATTTTTTTTTTGACAAAATCCAAATAAGGGATCAACCGAGGTTCTTTGACTTCAAAAGTTTCGTTAATTTGGTTAACAAGTAATCGGGAGTAGGAGAATATCCGGAGTGAGGAGATATTCATAGATTCAGCAAATTGTAGCCCCGATAATAAAGCTTCATACTCGGCCTCGTTATTGGTGGTAGGAAATACAAAAGCATCAGAGTAACAAAACAGTTGATTGTCAGGGCTGACTTGAACAATGCCTCCTCCTCCCGGGTGGTGGTTGATGAATCGTCAACATACAAAGTCCAAAATTGGTCATTAGATATCGTCTAGATCGCTGGAGTAAATTCAGCAATAAAGTCAGATAACACTTGGGCCTTAATTGCAATTCACGATTTTTATTGAATGTCGAACTGTCCGAGTTCTGGGTCCCATTTAATTATTCTACCTGAGGTGTCGGTTCGGTGAAGAATTTGCCGTAAAGGATAAGAAGTTAGCACAGTGATGGAATGCTCAAGTAAATATGGCCGTAATTTTAGGGCAGCAACAATTAAAGTGAATGCTAACTTCTTCATGTGCGGGTATCATAATTTGGCATCATGTAGCGCCTCACTTACATAATAAATAGGAAATTGTTGAAGTACTTCTTGTCGTACCAAAACTGCACTGACAGCAACGCTGCTGACCCCTAAATATAAGTACAATGGTTCATCAGGAATCGGTTTCTGTTGAGTTGGGGGCTGAGAAAAAGTTTCCTTAATGCTGTTAAAGGCATTCTGACATGCATCAGCCCATTCGAATTGTTTCTTCTTTTTGATCGCTTCAAATAATGACTTACCATAATCAGTGGACCTGGAATTGAATCTATTCAGGGTTGCCAATCGGCCGGTCAATGCCTGAACACCTTCAACCAAGGTGGGTGGAGTTAAATCGAGAATCGCCTGGATTTTTGCGGGGTTGGCTTCGATCCCTCTCTGGCTAACCATGTAGCCCATGAATTTTCTTGATCCAACTCCAAATGTGCACTTCTATGGGTTGAGCACCATAGAATAATCTCAGATCATATTGAACATGTCGGCAAAATGTGTCACATGGTCAGTCGCTCATTCTGATTTCACCAACATATCATTAACGTACACCTCCATCGCGTGCCCGATAAGATTGGCAAAAATTTTGTTGACTAGCCTTTGATAAGTGGCCCCGACATTTTTTAATCCAAAGGTCATCATGACGTAACAATATAGGCCACGACCCGAATAGAACAAGGTGTGTTCAGCATCGTTAGGGTGCATAGAAATTTGATTATAGCCGGAATACGTGTACATGAAACTCATGAGTTCGTGTCCTGAAGTAGCATCCACCATGTAGTCGATGTGAGGAATAGAATAACTATCTTTCGGACAACCTTTGTTTAAATCCGAGAAATCAATACACAGACGCCATAAACTGTTGCTTTTCTTGACCAAACAGGATTTGATATACCTATCAGATATTTTGCTTCCTTGATGAATTTATTGTCGATGAGTTTGGTCATCTCCTCTTCCAAGGCTTTATGACGATCAGGGCTGAATTTCCGTCACTTCTGGATGATAGGTTTAACGGTTTTATCAAGATTAAGTCGGTGACAAGCTTTGTCGGGATCAATCCCTTTCATATCTTCGTGTTTCCATGCGAACACGTCGGAACTTGATTAGAGAAACTGGATCAACTGCGTAGTTCTTGGAGGTTGGCACTAATGCGGAGGGGTTTTATGCAAGTTGGCTCATCAACGAAGATGGTTTCAATATCTTCAACGGGCTCCGATGTATGTTCTGGTTTTTCTCTTTAAATTGCGTTCTGGAATCCAAGTCATCTTCATTCCGAGCTACTTCCTTGCCGGGTCGTTGTCCTCGGTCTTCTGTGAATTCTTCACTGGGTGATTCCGAGGTCATGTGGACGTCGGTTTCTTTTACAATGTGATCGATGACTTCATGGTCAATCATCGTAGGACCTGGAGTATCCATTTGGTCTCGATATGGGGGGTCAATACCTCGGTTGGATTCAACCAAATGAGCGTCACGAGAAGTCAGACCTAAAGCCAGTTCTTGGGCTTTGCTCTCCGTAGTGAGTTTCTTCCACTTCTATTGTGGGAAATTTCAGAGCGTAGTGAAAAATTGAAATTGTTGCACGGAGCTTGTAAAGAGCAGCTCGGCCCACAATAGCATTGTACTCATTTTGAATATCAATAACTTTAAAAGTCTCTATGATGATCTTGGATTTCGGCCCAAAGCCACCAAAGCAGATAGGAAGTTGAATTTCACTAACGGGACAGGCGGTGCTCCCGTTAAATCCTATTGATCGTTGCACGGTCTCAAGTCGGTGGGATCTAGTCCCATTTTCTTTAAGGCTTGAAGCATGAGGATGCTGGAATAGGCTCCAGTATTGTTGTGTACAAATTGTTATTTTTACCGAGTAACGTATCGAAAGATTCGTTTCCCGGGTCGATCTCTCGAGGAAGGCGGTTCGGAATTTAGCTTCGGTATTGATCACACACAAAAAGAAAATAAAATCCTAACATTCTAATCAAGATGAATTAGGTATTATCGACTAAGAAATAAAGAACATGCAAAAATATAAATCTACCTAAAGATAAAAAGGAAACAAAGATGGAGAAGCTATGGAATCGAGGATAATTAATTCAAGTTCGAGCAAAGCAGGGTAATAAATTGTTTGGTTCGAGATTGGCACTCTCGCTTACACATCTAGTGGTTCGCTCCCAATACTCTTCGTAACAAGGGATTGAGAATAGACGAACAAGTTCGAGAATACAACACATGCCAATTATCCCAATCCCAATAACTTTTCGTAACAAGGGAGGGGTCATCGACAAGGGCGTATTTTGATCTAAAGCACATAGATTATTCAATTACGAAATCATCTACCTCATGCGAGCTTAGGTCTACAACTTCTCCCCTTTTGGTTCTAAAAATTGCTAATTAATTAGAAGGTGTTTAATCAACTAATCATTTGGAATCAACAAAATCCTAACTCAACTAATAAACAAACAATCGTTTCCAATTGCAAGATCGAAGTGTCACTCTTCGACTATATCAATCAATCAAACAAGATTTCAACGATTCCTATTCAATTCAATTCACATAAACATGAACAAATCAAGTCCAACAATCGCACGTTAAACTAGAACAATCATCTCCTATCCCTAGCAGTCAAATTTAGCTATGAATATCAAATTCAACAATCATAACCATTGCTCTCAAATAACCATTATTCATTAATCAAATAAGAGAAAGAAATACTTAAAATCAATCCATGTCCCAAAGTTGAATTCGTAATACAAGCTTAATCGTAAGAAGAAGAGGAAGAAAAATGAAAGAAAATGATGAAAGAGAGGTAAAAAAAATGAAAAAGAAGAAGAAAAGAAGAATGGAGTTTGCGTTCTTTTCCTGAGCCTAGGGTTCGTCCCAAAAAGGGAAAATCCTCCTCTGTGAAATCCCGATTTCATATTTATATGTGGCAAGGCTTTTGGCGTGAAAAATCTGTTGCGGGCATGAGATTTCCAAGTGGCGCGGCAAGAGGACATGTCACGACGCGAGGACATAGGCACGGCGCGACAAGATGCATATTGGCTTGGATCGTCGCGGCGCGGGACATAGGCACGACGCGGCAGGATGCATATTGGCATGGATCGTCGCGGCGCTGAGGGTCTTCACGGTGAAAGAGAGATCTCTTCACCTCGGCGCGGGGCGACATCACGGCGTGGCAGGGCAGTTTGCCACGGCGCGGGCCGCGGCGCGATGCGAAGAGTTTGATTGCTGAGTTTTCTGTCCATCTCGTGGCACCCGGCGCGGCGCGGCACTGGGACTGGCGCGGCGCGGAGGCTGGCACGGCGCGGCGCCTGGGCATGAGCTTCTGGCCTGCTTGCACGACTACACTTCTCGGGCTCGTTTGGGTTCGTTTGAACTCCAAATTGAGTTCCATTTCTTCCTATGTACTCCCAACGAATTGCTCTCTTTAACTATGTTTGCCCGGTCCATTTATCATGTAAAACAAATCCTCCCGAGTTTTCTAACCTGCACACCAACGACGACAAACAACCGGAAAATGACCGAAAAGTACCAGAAAAACCAAAATAGAGAGAAACACACAATAAACGACAAAACTAACTAAAAACTAACTAAAAGACCTAATACGGGGGAAAAAGAAATGAAAAATAACAAGGAAAAATGCAACAAAAATGGGACAAACAACTTCCCCACACTTAAACCTTTGTTATTCCCGGACAAAAAGAAAAGAAAACAAGACATGAGCATGGATACGGTTTCAAATAAGAAGAACCTCAAAATGCCCAATTCAATCGAGTCGAAATCCAACGACCGTACGACCATATGCCTCAAATATCAACTTGGCCTTGAAATGACAAACTCTCAAAAATAGATTATCATATATGCCTCACTCATTTTCTTACATGAATATGTGATACGAACGCTCAAAATTGGTCGATATTCAAGTTTCAACATATGCTTGCCAATCGTTTAAATTACTAGAAAACAATCAAAGCTCAAAATATGTGAATCAAAAGGACATCACGGGTTATAATGTAGGCTTAGGAAAGGTAAGGATGTATATAGACAAGAAGCTCAGATAAACAATCAAAGTTCTCGAGTAATAGACTAATCGGATGTCCGCTACTCATCAGAAATCAACCATATAGCACATTTACCATCCACCCAACAACTCCACAAACAACACCTATCTGCTCTAATCGAATTGCAACATCACTTGACCTAAGTTTTTTATTTATTATTTTTTTCTCTTTTTTTTCATTTTTTTATTTAGAGAGTAACTTTTTCCAAACAAGGTCGAATCAAAAGGACAACATTCCGTAGGTGTAAACATTGGAGGTCATCCAAGTGTCCTAAAGTAGCTTCCCAACGCTCATTACCCGTCAAGGTGAATTGACTAGTAAGAGGAGCAGAATCCATTCGAATCGTCCTGTGAGCTCACATGTTTTATTTTTTTTGTTATTTTATTTTTTTTGTTTTTTTTAAATACTAGGTCAAGCAATATATCACAACTCAAATTTCACCTCATTCAGAAACGACACCATTTTCAACAATCATCACCAAATCAGTCAACAAAATACATTTCATGTACGACTGACAAAAAAAGGGCTAAAAGCTCAAACGGGCTACTAGGGAAAATAACGTTTAGGATCACAGAACAAGGCTGAAGAAAGCTAATCAAACAAAATGTCTCAATCACTTTCGCAATTTCAAACTCTAATCGGTTCCTTTTAAACAAACCCAAGGCAAGTTCTAATCATTCAAGAATATGACCAATATCTCACAAGAAGAAAAGTAAGGCTCAAAACCTCACAAGGTAAATAAATGTCACTCAAAGCAATCAAGCATATATCGAGGCAATGACCACATGTCTGTCATCACAACTTCCTAATTTCATCAAACATTCATCAACAATTCATATAAATCACCAATACCACATACTCAATAAAACAAAATCCTAAAACTAGACCAGTCCACCACATAGGTATGCAAAATCCAATTAGACTCCCCCACACTTAAAATGAGACAATGTCCTCATTGCTTCAACACAAAACAAGAAGTCAAATAATAGGACCTAGCAATTTCACATCATGAACCGATACCAACAACTACCTCAAAATGAAAGACTCAAAAGAAAGGACAGAAGGAGAGAAACAACTTAAAAATATAAAAAAAAAAAGAAAAGGTTGTGCAAACCGAAATTCCTCGAGAAGAAAAGGCATCCACGTGCAAGCAACTCGCCTATGCTCAGCCCAGAACCTCGATACTCCTATTTCAACACAATCCTCCTGCTCGAGCTCGTAATCTCGTACCTGCCAAGAAAAACACAAACTCCAAAACTTCCATTATTCAAAGAGTAAAACTAAAAAGCATAAAAGAAAATATTTATGAAAGCAGTAAATCACTTGGGTTGCCTCCTAAGAAGCACTTGTTTAACTTCATTAGCTTGACGAAACCTGTAGGGAATCATCCAGGATCTAAAAAGAAGTGAAGATCATGCCACACTTTTGTATTCTCAAGAAGTGGTAGCACGAGAAACGTGGCATGTCTGTGGACCTGGTGGGCTCGGGTGGCGATTGTAACACCCCGACTTTTTACTGAAATCAGAGTGCGCAATTTCGCAAAGTAAAAATAAAATCTTCTAATTTGCGAAAACTGGTCTGGGGTGCTACCGTAAAACGTGACTTATTCTGAAAAACCGTTATTTTAATTTTTGCCAAAATCTACGGTTTACTGAAACATTAATTATCTGAAAATCTGATCAAAGATAAGTTCGTGAAAACATCTAAATCAGCAGAAACATAGTATCATCAATATATACAGTCACAAGCATAAAAGTCCTGAATCATCCGTCATCTCACACCTCCGGCCCGACATCCTGACCTGAAAAACATGAAATAAGTGGGTCGTGAGCACTATAACAGTGTGCTCCGTGGAAACTCATACTAAAGTAAACAGTGAAAATAATAACAATATCATGATCCTGGTATATATACATAACCTGAACATGAAACCGGTAATAACATGAACATGAACCTGATATCATCACGTGAACGTGAACCATGACCGTTACCTCATCTGCCAGCATAAAAATGCCGGACACCATGTGCACACTCTAGTGGGCAGACTAAGGCCACTAGAACTCAGAATGGACCGGCGACCTTTCTGAGCGGATACATGACATGAAATACATACCTCAAACATGGTACCGTAATTATAATCAATGTAGTACTTAGTCTGAGTCCCCACCTGATCCGTGAAAATAAAGGTAGTGCTGATGCTCGTGTCCTGATCAAACTGAAATATAATATTAACAATTACTAATGACTATGCTCAGACTGATAAATTAACTGATTAATTATGTTAAGATGCTCTACTCGACTTAACATGATATTCAGACTTAATCGGTTTAATTGGAACCGGTTAAGTACGGAACTGAACTGATATTAATTTACTGGACTGAACTGGATCCGGAATTTTTAATTGAAAATGGTACTAAAATCAAGAACTGGTTGAAACAATGAAATACGGGCTGAACCAGTCTGAACTGGTCTGGACCGGACCGCCGGTCTTCTGAGCCGGTCGGTCGGGCGCTGACTCGGCCAGCGGCCTGTCGA
>CACSLK010027389.1:34568-51734 GCA_902706635.1 Striga hermonthica | reverse complement strand
CAAGCCAAGGGAAAATGCACGGTCTTCACGGTCTTGGACACTCCGCCGGCTAGAAGCCAAGAGAAATGCACGGACTCTTACACGCCCTCGGATACTCCGTCCACGCACGGCGCGCATGGACGCGCACGGCTTCTCTCGGTCACACGCGCGCACGGTCTCGGTCGCTCCGCCCATGCACGGACGAGGGGTAGCGCACGGTCTTCATGACTTGCCTTCGGATTCTCCGCCCACTTCCATCCGCACGGCCTTCTTGGGCGACGCACGCACGGCCACGGCATGCACACGCGAACTCGGACCGAACCTCGCACACGACATGAATGCACCCAACGCACGGCGATGAATCATGAACTCGGAAATAAATCCGAACATTTACTAATCTCGTGATTAAATTAAATTAATCACTTAATTATGTTTAATCATCAAATTAAACATAATGCTAAATTACCAAAATTATTTCGAACGTAAATGGTACGTCGAAACTAGTCCCGGTAATTTTTGACTGAAATAACTGAAAATAAATACTTCCGAAAAATAATATCGGAACTGAAATATTATTATACTGAGAAAAGTTGGGATATTACACTCCTAATGGTCATGGTCCGCCAATTGGGCTTAGCCCGCCCCGACAATCCTCGATCCTTACGAATGGTCCACTTGATGGTCACGACTTTTTCCATGGGTCCCAACCTTCAATGCACCCACTGTAACGCCCCACTTTTATTTTGACGAAAGTCAAAAGTCAACTTAAATTTTTCAGATTTCTTTCATAAATCAGTGGGGCTACTCGAACTAAATCACATAAATAACGTAAATCATAAATCAAATGTTTCCATAAATCCCAAGTTCATCCAATTGTACATAAGGGAACATCTCCCAATTCAAAGTTCTCAAAATTCCAAAGTCATAAATCATAAATACCAAAGTTCCCAAGTCATAAATAAGAATAAATAAACCCAAGTCTACTAGCATGCGGAATAAACTAAATGAAGTCAGTCAAAGACCAACACCACTCGTCTCTGTCTCGTCAGCCAACACCTGCTTAACCTGCATCCATAAAGAGCAGGTGGGAGTGAGCACGGTGAACTGTAGTGCTCACTACTATGCACATGAACAATAATATAGTACGAGAAACTAAATGGTATGGTCGTTGTATGAAATAGTCAATAAATATCCCATCTCCTAACCAAAGTAATTCTCATGTGCACACCTATAACAATAGACTGCTGCTCGTATGCCTTTCGACGAACATAAATGGGGTGCCCAAACAGCAGGAGGCTCAACCGTCACAGCACGCACCTAGTGCTGAGACAGGATATCCATCACCGGCCAGGGCACGTTGCCAAGGTCTTACAGATGACGTGGTCCTTAACCAAGGACAAACATGGAGATTACCCTTGCAGGGTACGTTCTATAGCTACGGGGATAACCGTTCGACGGCCGGTACAGCTCACATCGAAGATTACATGCTCACATGCATACATTGATCATACCCACATAAATAAAACAATTATCATTCAAGGCATAGACAATTTTGAATAACCTACCTGGATTACGAAGTAGACGATATTGCGATAATCAGTCGAAGGCAGGCAGAGGCTCGACTCCTCGTTTATCTACAGTTAATAATTTTTCTTTTCTTATTATTGAAGGTGGTGAAGACAGACAAGAATAGAGAAGGACAAGCAAATAAATTAAACACATAAGGCACACAAGGCGAACGAGGCCATAACATACAACACAAAAGCACATACTAGCCTTTTCTTTTCTCTTCCTTTACTCATGCTCAAAATAATAAAATTTAAGGCCTTTTGAACTGAATTTGAAGCTCTGAACTATGTATTTCCATCATGATTATTACATAATGAGTTCAGCAAATGTTACAGAATAAGCACAAACAAGGTGATGCTAAATTACATCACAATATGTAATCATTTATTTCTTTCTCAAAACTCTAGCAACACATATTTAGGCTCCATGAAGTGAGCAATCTCTGGTAAATTCAGCCTCTATAACATCACATAAACTCACAAAAACAGAATCAGATGCATGCTCAAAACATGGAAACACAAGGTATGAAGAATAAAGCACCACAAGTATATTGTTCATCTTTCTTTTCTCAACATTTAACCAACACTTTATAAGGCCTTATAAACTAACTTCAGAGATGTTTAAAACACTCAAATTCAGCATGAAATAAATGCATAAGAATCAACATGTATATCTCGTAAAACTCAGCCCCAAACAACAACAGTTGAAAACCAAAATCTCAACACATAATGCTTTATATCATTTTATTTATATAAACGCACACAACACACATTAAGGCTGAAATAAACCAAGTTCAAAGTTGTAAGTATATTTCATTTTTAGCACATAAACACCTCAATTATGCCTCAACAAACTCCACGAAAAACCGTGTCATAAATTCGAGCCGAAAACATATAAACACAATTCATTATCTTCCCTTTTTCACTAAGTCGAAGCATGCCATTTCTTGATTCTTAAAACAGATTCGTAAGCATAATTTCAGCCACACTTTGAGAGTAGATAGGATCAGCCGATTACCTTCAACAAAGGTTAAAAATGGAGGCAATGAAGGCTCGGTTGCCGGAAGTCGAGGTTTAAGTCGCGACCAAAGGGACCTGATCTCGGCCGATGATAGATGATCGAACAAGAGGACCGAAGTCACATTGAGCACTCGGCTCTCGCACGGGGCCCGAAAGGGCTACCGCTGCTGTTCGGGCCACTAATCGAATGCCGACGGGGGTGCTGCTGCTCGGAAAAGAAGCCGACGAGGAGTGTTGTTGTTGTTCTTGCGGTTATTCGAGGTGCTGTCCCGGCGAACAGCCACTGCCTATTGATAAAGAAGCCGGCCACCGCCGCTGAAAAGGTGCCGGCTGAGATGGTTGTTGATGCCGCGAACGGCCCGACCTCCATGGCTGAAAAGCTGCCTGCTCGCGACGGCAAAGCCGATGCCCACTGAAGAACTCGGCTTCCTCTCATGCGCAGAAATCCGTTTGTTGCTCTCGATGAGTCGTCACCTGGACTAATTGGTCTCGCTGTCGTGAAGGAAAAACTCAGGACGACATGGAGTTGCTGAACAGAACCGCCGATTGAGAAAGATCAACGGTAGCTACTGCTCGATGGACGAGATGGTAGCTTTCGGCGTGAACGGATGGGGTCTGCTCGACTTCAACGGAGATGATGGTGTTGCTGCGATGAACCGCCGAAATCTGCTGCTCAGTTTTCTCTTCCCGCAGTCACACACACGCGAACGACAATTGGGATGCGCCGGAAGGGTGGATTCAAGCGAACAGATGGATGGATTAAATAGCGATTGGAAGTCTAGTGTTTGGGAGATGAAGTTCTGCACGATATGGGAAATTTATCGGGAATTGCCGCTACGCTAATCTGGCTGAGAGAGGAAAACGTGCCATTGGAGAGGGTGACCAGAGGCTGCGATTTGAAGGGGAAGAAAAATGGGGTTCTGCTTGATTTTTAGTGGCGTGAAAATAAGTTTAAGGGTTGAAGATATTATAACTTCTGGGCCGAGACTATTGCAATTGGGTCGAGTTAAAATACAATTAGATTTGGGCCGATTTTTATACCATTAAACTGGGCTGGGAAGAATACACCCAATTGCTCTGGTTTGTACAAGCTAAAAATGGACAGAAATTAGTATTGACTCGGGTCAAATGAATAAATTCAAGGTTCGGGTTGGAATGGTTCGAAAACGAATCTGAACGGATTAAGAATCGGTTAACGCGATTACACCAAAAATTACCGAATAATTAATCTAATTCAAATAAATTTTAATAGTTCTAACGCATACATAACAATTTAAATCACCTAATATTCACATAAATAATAATGTAAAGATCACATAATAATCATCTAAATTATTTCACATAGCAATTTAAATAAATAAGCAAATAATTATGACAGAAAGAGACGAGCAATTAATAAAAGATAATCGAGCAAATAATATAAAACAAAGGCAATAATCAATTATAAAGCAAATAAATAATAATATAAAATCCATAAAATTCTAATAAACGAACGGGGCGCTACAGTCTACCCACCTTAAAAGGAATTCCATCCTCGGAATTCGAAACTAAATAAAACATCAAACATGAAGTTCGGATATCTCCTCCTAGTCTCGGTTCCAGTCTCCCCAGTCGCCTCGGACTTGTCGTGCCGGTTCCATTGCACCTCGACGAGATCGACTGCCCGGGTCCTCAGCTGATGAACCTTCCGGTCCAGTACGAACACCGGTACCTACTCATAGGTAAGGCCTCGCTCGACCTGCAACTCGACGAAGTCCACTACGTGTTCGGGGTCATACACCCGACAACACAGGTGGTAAAGCTAACCGGTAGGCCAAGTCTTCGACTCGTGCGAGATTCTGAAAGAGTATGAATAGCGAGGCCGAAGCTTCCCCTTCTTCCCGAAGCGAACCACACCCGTCAGTGGTGCGACCTTCAGGAAGACATTTATACCAACATCAATCTCACGGTGATTACATGGCCTCCAATCGAGACTCGAGACTCCGCTCGACAATGCAACACCTCAAATTCCTGCCGTCTCGAGGGACATTCTTCTTATAGCTAAGCAATAATCAACAAACTCACTTAATCGAGAATTAAGTGATTTAGGGAATTCATACATTGGTTCAGTGGAACTTGGATCTCTCGGTTCAAGGTTCAGAAGACAAAGTTCAAGGGGTTTCCCAACACATTCTGGTACTGAAACTGGTTGAACGGTTCAAAATGAATCAACAGTATGGTCGATGCACTGTCCCCCGAGAGGTGGCACACTCGCTGGCGCTGCATAAGCGGGGCACTGGGACGCGGGTGTGTACCTGTTCGGAGAGCAACTGCAAGGTCAAGGTTTGGCCGTACGTACTGGCATGATGAGTTTGGCGTTCGGTGATGGCGGCTGCAGCTCACGTGCGAGTCAACGGTCGGCCGTGCACTAGCCTTACGTCTCTCAGCACGGACATGCGTGCTCGGCCACCACTTCGCGTGGCTACACCCGACCAGGGCCGGCTTTGGGTTCGTGGTTTAAAGAAGAATTTCACCAAATCAAAAGTAAACATTTCCAAGGTAATTGGGAGGAACAAGGGTTTTGTTGTCAAATGAAAATTAACAACGATATAATCGATGGTGATTTGAAGTAAACTCAGTATAATTCAACAGAAGCTTGTATGTTTGATAAAAGGAAATGGAAATTTTTCTGATTATTATTATTGTATCTGTCTGTGTCCCTTCCTCTTTGGAGAACTGTTTTCTCCTTTTATATTTATGTACAACATTTATCTGTAAAGTAATCATTACATTTGAAAGGTCAAAGGCGGCTTCTTGTTACTTCTCTTGATGGCACGCCACTTGGACAAACGTAATGATGATTTGTGCTGAGTTGTCGCCGCCTTATAATGCTGAAGTGGCACATCATAGATATCGGTTCGTCCAGTTATAACCGATATGTTGTATCCGACATGAAGTGACCGACATGTGATAACTGACATGAGATATCGGTGAAGCAACGGTGATGTCGGTTCTTGCTAAATCTCTTGTCATGCAATCGTCTTGAAGCCTGTGGAAATGTCACGTACTCGTACAAATCATAATTATCCTCATACTGACCTTAATCGTCTAATCAACATTGCTTAACTTGGTTTATTGAAAATAATATCAACAAGGTGGCCCCCAGCATTAATGGTCGTCTGGACGGAAGACGGGCAGTGATGCTGAAACTTTATCAAGAAGTGACCAAATTCTTAAATCAACATGACATGTCGGTTTCATCATCACTCCTCCGACATCTCTACACTTTGGTAGAAATAACACTCAAGAGTTGAAGCGGTGCACTTTATCGAAATTAATTGCACCGTTTATTAATAGGGGTAACGGTCATTTAAAATAGGCCACGTAGCTGCTATTAAGAGGCACGATTTTCAAGAGTCGCATCGACTCGCAAATCCAGAACGTGTAACCCACGCGCCCCTATTTCCATCGGTTTTCAACGGTCGCTTTTGAACCCAGGGTTTAGTATAAATAGGAATTCTTCTTTTGAGATCTATTTTACTTTCATCCTCTTCTTGCAATCGTCTTTCTTATTTTCTTTGCAAATTAATCCCCTTTCAATCGTACTCAAAGCATTCCAGATCTGCGAATTGCTTCCTGTGGTAAGAATTTCTCATTGTATTTTGTTTATCTACCCCGATTTTTCTTTCTTTTACTCGACATCATGAGAGTATCATGGGCGTCTTCTGGTGACGACGAATTGGACGTGATGATGATTAACATGGTTCATTCCGGGGAGTTGGAATTATTGTCGGAGTATAACCGATGGGATCTGGTGTTTGTCGAACGGTTGAAAATTCGACTAAACGACAGTGAGGGGGACAAAGTTGTAGAGAGAAACGCCATCGATGACCCAAGATTTTGGAGGCGACCTATTAGGAGATGGCCGAACCCCGAACTTACATCCCATGGCGAGCCTAGTATTCTTACTGATGCCGACGTCGTTATGTTGCGGGGCGAAATTCGAGTCCCTACGTCGGTACATCTATTTGCTCCATACCCAGGCGAGAGGATCACATGTCCTCCACCCAACTGCGTTGGTGTGTTCGCTGAGAGTCTGAGATCAGGATTGCGATTCCCTCTGCCGTGTATAATCACTGAATATTTACGGGACTGGGAGTTTCCGATATGCCAAATCGCTCTGAATTCATGGAAGCGAATTATTGGACTGTTGGTACTCTTTGCCGAAAAGAAGTGGGATCTACCGTCGGCGAAGGGCATGAGAAGCATGTTCACATTTCGAAAGAGTCCAGATAGACAAGTGTCGGACCCACTTCTCACTTTTTCTATTGTCGGTAAACCCCAACCAAGGGTGAAGGTCGGCGAATTAATAATGGAGGTCCCCGACACATTACATGGCTTCCAAGAGGAGTGGTTGTGGGTCGGTGGGGATTGGCAGTGCCCTTACTTTGCTAATGATCTTCTTGCCGACGGGACTAGCATCCCAATGGCTGTTAAATCTGGTTATTGTAAGTTGTTTACCGTTTTTTTCACTTCGATTATTAATATTTTGTCTTTTGTTGTCGCTAACAGGTGGACTTTTGTGACCTTGTAGCAAAACCAACCGGGAAGAGAGATCCCAAATTCGAAGGTCTCCTATACGATCGGGTAGACAAGTTGTTTGAAGTGTCTCATAACAAACGACGATATCAGCGTCTTGTAAAGGATTCCCGTTTAGAGTTGGCTGGTTTATCTCCCGGGATACTTGATTCTTCATTTTTACCAGGTAATCTTCTTCGCTTTTCTCGTAGCATTGTTCGTGTTAACGAAATCGGTCTAACTTTGAATTTGCTGTAACAGTCTATTATCCATTACTGGGATATTTTGGCTTCGGAGATCCCACAGAAGCAGAAGAACACCGGAGACGTAATCCAAACTCCGACTTAAAGAACAAAGTCGGAAAAAATAAAAATCTTCGATCAACCGAAATGGCTGGACGCATGAATCTTCTGAAATCATGGAAGAAGAACCCGAACCGTTCCCAAAGCGCTGTCGGTGAGCCATCATCCACGAGAGTGGAACCAACACCGGCGGTACCGACACCGGCGGTCGTCAATGAGGTGTCGGTTACCGAGGTCCCTCCACTAGAAGTTGCTCCAATCCAACAAGTGATGACATCGGTGGAGGAGCCTAGCGTGGAGACCGATATTACGCGGGAGGCATCGGAAGAGCCGCTTCTTAACGTGGTGCAGCGGCGTAAGAGATCCAGTGTGTCACATGTAGCTGAGAGAATGAAGAAAAAACCAAACACCGGTACTGGTAAAGATAAGGAGGAGGAAGAGCCTGAAATTATCTTGAGGGACTCGTTCCTTAAGATTAATGAGAAGAAAGCAGCGGAGCTGACGTTGCTGGAAGGGGTGTTTGACCCTTGGTTCGCGATGTTCCAAACAGTCGCCGAACCAAAAGTTACAATTAACCATCGGGTCCCTGCTGAAGCGGTGAAGGCGGCGAAGGTTCCACTGATGTCGTGGGATCCAAAGACTCATGCCGGGATCGCGTCCCTGCCCGACGACCAGAAATTCAATTATGCCCGAGGCTGCTTGGGACGGGCACTTGTCAGCTTCATAGCAGCCGAGGAAAGTTATCGGGGCAGAGTTCATGAGCTTGATGAGAAGCAGCACGAGCTAAGTTTGAAGGAAGGCGCCATAGCTTCTTTTGAGGATGAGAAGTCCCGTTATGAAGCATCAATGTCGGAAAAAGACCCTCAGTTGCAGGCGGCACTGACCGAGGTGGGTACACTTAAAACTGAGAGAGAGAATCTTCTGCTGGCCCATGACCTCTTGTCGGTTCAGCTGGCCAAAGTTGCCGAGGTCGCAAAAGAGAAAGACGAGCAACTGACAAGGTTAAAGGCTGAGCTTCAAGCTGTCTGCAAGGATCGATCCGATAAGGATGCTGAGCTGATCCGAAGTCGCGAAGCTCATGAGGTGGCCATGAACAAGCTCCGTCAAGAGATGACAGCTGCCGCCGACCTCAAATTCCAAGAAGGCGTTGACGCCGGTAAAAAGGCGGTGGTTGAATCCGACAAAGCAGTGAGCGCAGATGTGGTGACCGAGTGGGATCTGGAGCTGAATGCCGCACTAACGGTACGCTGGGTGATTGATAGAGTGGAGAACGGTATCTACAGCATCGATGAACTGCGTATTTTTCTTCTACACAAGATGGAGAAATATCGCCTCAATCCTGAAATAAAAAATGCTCATATTCCGGCGGACCAGGATGAGCGAGATTTCGCCGACCGACTCCTAAAGCAGAAGGAGAGCCGGATGCTGGAATTAGACATGGTGCCGCTATCGGAAGAGCACAGGGCCAAGATCCGCCGGGCCTTTGTCAACATGGTGCTTGAAGTTGAGAAGGTTAAAAAACCCGACTTAGCGAACATGGGCGTTGAAGCAATTGCTGAGGCGTTCGTCATTGAAACTTTGGAAGGCCTATCTGATGAAGAGTTGATGGAGGCAATTATTGGCTTTGCCTCGACAAAAGTGGCCGCGGACGACGCCAAAGCAAAAGGGTGGTTAACCGAACTGATCTTCTCCGACGACGACCGAGCCTTGCACGAGGACGACGATGTCGTCATTATAAAAGAAAGTGACGTCGTCCGTGCTATGGAAGAGAAGGAGGAAGAGGTGATGCAACGCCTGGGCGAGAGATTGATAACCCACCTGGAGGCGGCGGAGAAGAGCAAAGCCGAGGTGGGAAACTCCCAGTCTTCTATAGCCGGAGAGGCTTCGTCGTCGGGGACCAAAAAGGATGAATAATCTGCCTGTTTCTTTTTCTTTCCTTTTTTTTATATCGTATGTAATGACAATTTCTTTTAATGAATGAATTTCGATATTTTTGATTTCATGTTTTATGAATTTATTGTGCCAAGTCAAAACATGTCGGAGAAAGATAAACGAACGTTTAATGAATCATGCTCGTAATTATTCCGACATGATATTTAATATTTACATTAGAACAAGTCATAAAAGACTTGCCCTTTTTATATTTAATATTTGAGGTCGGTACAATTTATGGTTCATCCGACATCCATTAATCCTTTATTGGAACAAGCCATAAAAGACTTGTTTTTTATTGCAAATACTTATTGCGAGCTCATCAAATCAACGTCGGGATTTGACATTATAGAGCTTAAGCCTCCCCAAACCAACTTCAGGGCTTGGAAGTATCCGGCTTTGTTGCGTTTGGCCAGGTCATACCATCTTCAGGGTATGAAACACATTTAGCCTTAGCAACGGGGACCGATTTATTGCGGTCCGAGTGATCGAACAAATTATAGAGGTTCGTCACACAAATTTTATTGATAGCAAAACATGGTTCTTGTACAGGAGTAGGGCAAAAACTTTTCACAGGTCAAGAGTAGAACTTTGATCTTCAAGCTCACTGATAATACTTCTTCAGATGAGTCGTATGCCAGGGATATGGAAGAGGAACACCGTCTAATGTTTCAAGTCGGTAGGTGCCATTAGAAATCAGTCGATTTACTTTAAAGGGTCCTTCCCACTTCGGCTGTAACGGGCCAACATTGGCCCCAGTGACTCTCTTCAGTACAAGGTCCCCTTTAACGAATGAGCGTGGCTTGAGTCTTGAGTTGATGTACTTTTCACTACGTCATTTATAAGCGGCATTGCGAATGTCAGCATTAGCCCGTAACTCGTCGACTAAATCGAGACTGGCTTTCAAGTTTGCCGAGTTGGTTTCTTCAGAAGTGAGTGACCCGATATGTCGGAGAAGCGAGTTCAACCGGTATCACAGCCTCAGTCCCGTAAGCTAACGAAAACGGAGTTTCTCCAGTCGAATTTCTTGTCGTCGTCCGGTAAGACCAGAGGACATAAGGCAACTCATCAGGCCATGATCCTTTGGCAGCTTCAAGCCGAGTTTTCAGACCATTCTTGATAATCTTATTTACGGCTTCTATCTGTCCATTAGCTTGTGGGTGATAAGGTGACGAGAAGAAGTGCTTGATGCCGTAGTCTTCACAAAAGCTTTCAAATCGCTTTCCTTCAAATTGGCGACCGTTGTCGGTTATGATGGAGTTCGGTATTCCAAACCGACAAACGATTGACTTCCATACAAAATCAACCATTTTCTGCTCCGTGATGGTTACAAGGGGCTCGGCTTCAACCCACTTAGTGAAATAATCGGCAGCTAAAATAGCAAACCGAACTCCCCCTTTTGCTGTTGGAAGTGGGCCAATCAAATCAATTCCCCATTTCGCAAACGACCATGGGCTATAGATTGACTTGAGGAGTTCAGGATGTTGATTAACATTAGGGGCAAATATTTGGCACTTGTGGCATCGTCGCACCCAGTCTGCGGCATCTTTTCGGATAGTCGGCCAGTAATAGCCTTGTCGGAGAACCTTGTGGGATAAGGCTTGAGCTCCTTGGTGAGTACCGCAGACTGCTTCGTGTACTTCTTGAAGGACTCGTTGAGCGTCAATCTCTGACAAACATTTAAGCAATGGAGTAGAATATCCACGCTTATATAACGTTCCCTGATCAATGGTGTAATGAGCAGCACGAACACGAAGAGCGCGAGCTTCTTTCGAGTCTTCAGGTAAGGCCCCGGTTTGAAGATAGTTGACAATCGGGTTCATCCACGTCGGATTTGAAGTTGATGGGGCAGCGTCAACCATGACGACGTCGGTAGAAGCTGTTGATGAGGTCGCCTGTTGAGTAACTTGCACGAACTCGACATTATTCAAGTCGGTTGACGAGGCCAAACGTGAAAGAGCATCTGCTTGAATGTTGGATGACCGAGGTATATGCTCCAACGTCATTTTAAACCGTGTCAGCTTCTTTTCTACGAGATCAAAATAAGGCAACAATCGTGGTTCTTTAACTTCGTAAGTACCATTAATATGGCTGACTAGTAACTGAGAGTCGGAAAATATTCGGAGAGAGGAAACATTCATGGATTCAGCAAAGTGCAGACCTGATAAAAGGGCCTCGTACTCGGCTTCGTTGTTGGTGGCCGGGAAGGTGAATGCCACAGAGTAGCAAAACACTTGTTGATCAGGACTAACTAAGACGATTCCTCCTCCAGCTCGTATAGCGGTGGACGATCCGTCAATGTAGAGAGTCCATGTCGGATCTTCAATGGATGTATTGAAAGTGGGAGTAAATTCAGCAATGAAATCAGACAACACTTGAGCTTTGATAGCGGTTCGTGGTCGGTACTGAATATCAAACTGCCCCAACTCTATTGCCCACTTAATCATTCTCCCCGACGTGTCAGGTCGGTGGAGGATTTGTCGGAGAGGGTATGTTGTAAACACAATAATTGAATGTTCCAGAAAATACAGGCGCAGCTTCCGTGCAGCGATGATCAGAGCAAAGGCTAACTTCTCCGTATGCGGATATCGCAATTCAGCGTCATGTAAGGCCTTGCTAACATAATACACCGGAAACTGTTGAAGCCCATCTTGTCGTATAAGAACAGCACTAACAGTGACGTCACTTACACCAAGGTACAAATATAGAGGCTCATCAGGAAGTGGCTTCTGCAATGTCGGTAACCGTAAAAGAACTTCTTTAATGTTGTCAAAAGCATTCTGGCATTCCGTGGTCCATTCGAACGGTTTCTTCTTTTTGATAGCGTCAAAGAATGGCTTGCAATGATCCGTAGACTTTGAAATGAACCGATTGAGGGCTGCCAGTCGACCAGTTAAAGCTTGGACACCTTTGATAGATGTCGGGGGAGCTAGGTCAAGTATTGCTTGAATCTTGGCGGGATTGGCTTCGATCCTTCTCTGACTCACCATGTATCCTAGAAACTTCCCTGATCCAACTCCGAAAGTACACTTATTGGGGTTAAGCACCATGGAATATTCTCGGAGTATATCGAAGACTTCGGAAAGATGGGCGATGTGATCAGAGGCCTGTTCCGATTTCACTAACATGTTGTCTACATAAACTTCCATCGTATGGCCGATCAAGCGAGCAAACATCTTATTGACTAACCTCTGATACGTGGCCCCTGCATTCTTCAGTCCGAAAGTCATCATGACACAACAATAAAGGCCTCGAGCTGAGTAGAACGACGTATGTTCAGCGTCATCAGGGTGCATGGGGATCTGATTATAGCCTGAATAGGCATCCAGAAAACTCATAAGTTGGTGTCCCGACGTAGCATCTACCATGTAATCAATGTGCGGAATGGGGTAGCTGTCTTTCGGGCATGCTTGATTCAAATCTGAAAAGTCTATGCAGAGACGCCAAAGGCCAGTGGCTTTCTTGACTAAGACAGGATTTGATATCCAGGTTGGGTACTTGGCTTCTTTGACAAATTTATTGTCTATGAGCTTGTTTACTTCTTCTTCAAGAGCCTTCTGGCGATCAGGGCCGAATTTCCGGTATTTCTGGATAACAGGCTTGACAGTTTTGTCCAAATTTAAACGATGGCATGCTTTTTGTGGGTCAATCCCTTTCATATCTTCATGCTTCCAAGCGAACACATCGGAGTTTGACTGAAGGAATTGAATTAAGCTTGATCGAATGGGTTCTTGAAGGTTGGCCCCGATGCGCAGCGATTTCTGCTGAGTCGATCCGTCCACGTAAATGGTTTCGACATCTTCAACTGGTTCCGCTCGGACATGATGACTTCCATCCTTGAACTGCATCCTTGGGTCGATATCTTCGTGCATTTCTATGTCTCCCTCATGAAAAGGTTGTTCTTGATCGAAGACTTTAGTTAATGTTTCAGGCAAAACCGACGTCATAGGGATGTCGGTATCGGTAAGCGGCATGTCAGTATCGTCTTGAGACACGTCAGTACCTGGAATAGATTGATCAATTCTTTCAGCATCAAAAGTTGAAGCACTTGGCTCAACGGAGTTATCATCATCCTGCTCTTCAGTCATATGAAAGCTACGCGAGGTTGAGAGCAACATCAGACTTCGGGCTTCTCGTTGATCTCCGTAATGAGTGCCTTCTCCTTCAATGGTGGGGAACTTCAGGGCATAATGAAAAATTGACACAGCAGCATGAAGTTTATAAAGTGCGGTTCGTCCTATTACAGCATTATATTCGTTCTGGACATCCAAGACTTTGAAAGTTTCCATAATGATCTTGGATTTCGGTCCACAGCCACCAAACCGAATAGGGAGCAATATTTCGCCAACAGGACAAGAAATGCTTCCATTAAAACCTTGAATTTGTTCGTTGTAAAGCCTAATGTCTGCTGGGTCCAAACCCAATTTCTTGAAAGTACGGAGCATCAAAATGCTTGAGTAAGCTCCTGTGTCGACCAAAATTCGATGAACAGGAATCCCTCCAATCGGGGTTCTTATAATGAGGGCGTCGGAATGAGGATGAGCAAATAAATTGGCATCTTCGATACTGAATGTAATAGGACAATTCCGATTATTGATAGTATCTCGAAGATCAACATTCATGACTCGTTTCTCGGCGTTTTGCGCCTCCCGGGCATAGGCTTTGACTTTCCGTCGGGAAGTATCTAATTGCTTATTATTGGAATTGACTCGAGGTATGCAATGTGAAGAACCTAAGGCGTCATGTGTCCGGGATTTCCTGCAGTTGTCAGTCGAGGTTCCGACGTGAGTGGAAAACGTGAAGACCTCTTTATCATTTGCACGAGCTCTTTTCTGGTTAGTGGGTCGGTTATCTTCATCTTCATCGTCTGAAAGATCCAAGGGCCTTCCTTTCCGGCGGTTGTCAAAATTTCGGAACTTTTGAAGTTGAGGTTGTCCGATTAAGCGCAAGAGTGCCGACAAAAGACCGAAACACTCATCGGTATTGTGTCCGGGAGACTTATGGTATGCACAGTACCGAGTTTTGTCCAACTTGTCTTCAGGAGTTCTCACAGGCCTCGGGTCTGGGATAATCCCTTTTCCTTTCAGTTCTTCATATCTGGTAGCTGCTCCGGCGGAATAAATGGCATGATAACTTGTCCTGACATTATCCGAATATTGATCACGAGCAGCCCGAGACTCTGGAGTATTTTCATATCCTTTGGAGGAGTTCCGAAACTGTGCTTTCCCAAAGTTCTTCTTGTTCTTCTTTTTAGCGTCCGGTTCAGTCTTACTTTCTTTCACCGAGAAGTCGAAACTGGGAACCGACATTGATTCTTCGACAATGATAAATTGTTGGGCTCGCACAAGAAATTCTTGAAACGTAGCAGGTTTATTTTGACACAAGGTCCAACGAAACATCGAGTTGGGTTTCAATCCAGCAATGGCAGTTACTAACAAAGTTTCGGGGTGACAAGGCTCCATATTCTGAATTCGGTCGTTGAACCGAGCCACGTAGTCTTTAACAGTATCGTCGTCCTTTTGCACAATGTTGGTAATCGATTCTTTCGGAATGAGGCAAATTTGAGCACCAATAAAGTGTGATCGGAAAGCCGCACGCAACTGTTGCCATTTCCAAATCGAATGAGGCGGGAGAGTATAGTACCATTTTTGAGCTCGTGGCCCCAGTGTAAGCGAAAACATCTGACACCTCAGAGCGTCTGAAGCACCATGTAAGTCCATCCAGGACGTGTAATGGCCCAAATGTGCATCTGGATCTGATGTCCCATCATACATGCCGATTTGTGGAATTTTCACTTTCACAGGGAGCACCTCCGCAGTAAGTTCGGGAGCTAAAGGAGAATCCGCCTCGACAATAACATTTCCCGACGTCGTGACATGTCGGGGAGAGTCTTCCTGTGACTTCTGTCGCGTCTCGAGTTCAGCCAAATGTTTACGAAGAGTCTCAATTTCCTCTGCACTATGTCTTGAAAGACGATTCCGTTCAATTTGGCGTCGCAAATCTTCGCGAGCATGAGGTGCTGACGAAATGGGCCTAGGACGTGGCGAAATTCTCTGGTGATGGGCAGAATGACTTTCAGCAGTCATCTCCTGTATAAGGGGCTGATCCAGGACTTGATTGTTCGTTACGGGATTAGCAATTACATGAGCCTGCTCTTCTTGACGTGGAGAAGTATGATGAGGCTGCGACGTGGCATGTGATGTCGCTACATGTGTTTCAGGGTCATGATGAGTGTGGGTTGGATGTTCTGTTGGGTTAGTAGTTAACGGCATCGATAACGGTATCGTACTCGAGTTCCTAGGCATGGCTCGAGCTATCGATGAAGTCAAACCTTGAATAAACTCCGGATTTTGAAAAACGTTCGTGACATTCGTGACCGGAGGAGGTGGTGTTGCACGCCGTGGAGAATGGTTAGTCGAGTTTCTCTGGCCAGGGTGAGTTACGTGGTCTCGACCAGACTGGGACATGATGGTTTCGAGCGTGAAAATGGCTTAAAAGCGAAAGTTAACTTAAAAACATAAATGGCCCTCCTTCTAGCGCCAAACTGTTGTCAAATGAAAATTAACAACGATATAATCGATGGTGATTTGAAGTAAACTCAGTATAAGTCAACAGAAGCTTGTATGTTTGATAAAAGGAAATGGAAATTTTTCTGATTATTATTATTGTATCTGTCTGTGTCCCTTCCTCTTTGGAGAACTGTTTTCTCCTTTTATATTTATGTACAACATTTATCTGTAAAGTAATCATTACATTTGAAAGGTCAAAGGCGACTTCTTGTTACTTCTCTTGATGCCACGCCACTTGGACAAACGTAATGATGATTTGTGCTGAGTTGTCGCCGCCTTATAATGTTGAAGTGGCACATCATAGATATCGGTTCGTCCAGTTATAACCGATATGTTGTATCCGACATGAAGTGACCGACATGTGATAACCGACATGAGATATCGGTCAAGCAACGGTGATGTCGGTTCTTGCTAAATCTCTTGTCATGCAATCGTCTTGAAGCCTGTGGAAATGTCACGTACTCGTACAAATCATAATTATCCTCATACTGACCTTAATCGTCTAATCAACATTGCTTAACTTGGTTTATTGAAAATAATATCAACAGGTTTTCCCCAAAATTTCGAACGACAACAACTTGGGGTTTAATAAAAAAAAAAATGATTTCTCCCATCATGCAGGTATAGAACAGCTTTAATAGTTTTAAAAGTTTCAAATATAGGCATAAACCGAGTTCCAAGTTCACCACCTTCCCTGATCAACACAGTCTCCGTCGAACAAACAACAATAGAGGTCGGGTAAAACTACCCAAAGAAACGAGGATCGGTTCCTCAACCGGGAATAATCCCAAACATAGCGTTCACTACCGAATAATGAAACGCTTAGCTCATTCGACTCTTCCGACAAACAGTGTCGGCCATCATGTCAGCTCTTGCTCAAGTAGCTAACCGTGCCGGCAGTCCTAAATGAGCTTCAACGATTTCGAATATCAAAAGCGAAGACGGCCATGTACTTCACGATGTGCCTGCACCAGGCACGGCTACCCTCCTTAAAAAGATTCTCAAAATCTTTTAAAGTGGAACAACACTTCCCGACTCCCCAACTTCATATTGAATTAGAAGCATCACAAAACAAGATTTGTCAACTTACGAGGATAGATATGAATCATCAAAAATTAAAAAAAAAAGTATGCGTAACTCCATCCGAAATCTCATCCCATGCAAAGGAGGAGAAGGCAAACAAAATTTCAAAGTATTGAAATTGATCAGAATCACAAACACAATTCAAAACTGTTTACC